>JAWPHD010019061.1:0-37237 GCA_037043455.1 Cyrtodaria siliqua
AATTATTGCAGCAAACCTGTATCAAGAACACAACGTTAATCGCTTCTCAAGTGAGCCCAGAAGTTGCATGTACAAGCCATGACAAGCCAACATTGCGTTCCACGTAAGTTTATCATATGTATACGTACTTTCAACAGATATGCACAAGTCAGAAATGAAACGGGCACTCTATGGCACGCAGAATGATACTTTTGACATTTCATTGCCAAGGGACGTAATAAGTGTACGGGGAAAATAGGACAAACAGAGATAACTTAGATTTTTATGCGATCTGATAGACATATGATTATTATTCATAATAGTAATACGTATAGAATATGTACAATATTATCGGCTTGTTGTTATGATTGTTAATATGACTATTGTTATAATTATTTGCAGCAAACCTGTATCAAGACACAACGTTAATCGCTTCTCAAGGTGAGCCCAGAAGTTGCATGTACAAGCCATGACAAGCCAACAATGCGTTCCACCGTAAGTTTTTCATATGTATACGCACTTTCACAGATATGCACACATCAGAAATGGAAACGTGCACTCTATGGCACGCAGAATGCTACTTGTTGACATTTCATTGCCAAGGGACGTAATACGTGTACTGGAAAATAGGACAAACAGAGATAACTTAGATTTTTACGCGAATCTGAAGTACATATGATTATTATTCATAAGAGTAATACGTATAGAATATGTACAATATTATCTGGCTTGTTGTTATGATGGTGACTATGACTATTGTATAATTATTGCAGCAAACCTGTATCAAGACACAACGTTTAATCGCTTCTCAAGTGAGCCCAGAAGGTTGCATGGACAAGCCATGACATGCCAACAATGCGTTCCACCGTAAGTTTTTCATATGATATACGTACTTTCAACAGATATTGCACAAAAGTCAGAAATGAAACGGGCACTCTATGGCACGCAGAATGATACTTGTTGACATTCATTGCAAAGGGACGTAATACGGTGTACGGGAAAATAGGACAAACAGAGATAACTTAGATTTTTACGCGATCTGATAGTACATATGATTATTATTCATAATAGTAATACGTAAAGAATATGTACAATATTATCTGGCTTGTTGTTATGATTGTTAATATGACTATTGTTATATTATTGCAGCAAACCTGTATCAAGACACAACGTTAATCGCTTTTCAAGTGAGCCCAGAAGTTGCATGTACAAGCCATGACAAGCCATAAATGCGTTCCAACGTAAGTTTTCATATGTATACGCACTTTCAACAGTTATGCACACATCAGAAATGAAACGTGCACTCTATGGCACGCAGAATTATACTTTTTGGACATTTCATTGCCCTGGACGTAATAACGTGTACGGGAAAATAGGACAAACAGAGTAACTTAGATTTTTACGCGATCTGATAGTACCATATGATTATTATTCATAATAGTAATACGTAAAGAATATGTACAAATTATCTGGCTTGTTGTGATGATTGTTAATATGACTATTGTTAATAATTATTGCAGCAAACCTGTATCAAGACACAACGTTAATCGCTTCTCAAGTGAGCCCAGAAGTTGCATGTACAAGCCATGACAAGCCAACAATGCGTTCCACCGTAAGTTTTTCATATGTATACGTACTTTCAACAGATATGCACATAGTCAGAAATGAAACGGGCACTCTATGGCACGCAGAATCATACTTGTTGACATTTCCATCATTGCCAAGTGACGTAATACGTGTACGGGAAAATAGGGACAAACAGAGATAACTTAGATTTTTACGCGATCTGATAGTACATATGATTATTATTCATAAGAGTACTACGTATAGAATATGTATACAATATTATCTGGCCTTGTTGTTATGATTGTTAATATGACTATTGTATAATTATTGCAGCAAAGCCTGTATCAAGACACCATACGTTAATCGCTTCTCAAGTGAGCCAGAAGTTGCATGTACAAGCCATGACAAGCAACATTGCGTTCCACCGTAAGTTTATCATATGTATACGTACTTTCAACAGATATGCACAAGTCAGAAATGAAACGGGCACTCTATGGCACGCAGAATGATACTTGTTGACATTTCATTGCCAAGGGACGTAATACGTGTACGGGAAAATAGGACAAACAGAGATAACTTAGATTTTATGCGATCTGATAGTACATATGATTATTATTCATAATAGTAATACGTATAGAATATGTACAATATTATCTGGCTTGTGTGTTATGATTGTTAATATGACTATTGTTATAATTATTGCAGCAAACCTGTATCAAGACACAACGTTAATCGCTTCTCAAGTGAGCCCAGAAGTTGCATGTACAAGCCATGACAAGCCAACAATGCGTTCCACCGTAAGTTTTTCATATGTATACGCACTTTCAACAGATATGCACACATCAGAAATGAAATGTGCACTCTATGGCACGCAGAATGATACTTGTTGACATTTCATTGCCAAGCGACGTAATACGTGTACGGGAAAATAGGACAAACAGAGATTAACTTAGATTTTTACGCGATCTGATAGTACATATGATTATTATTCATAGAGTAATACGTATAGAATATGTACAATATTATCTTGGCTTGTTGTTATGATTGTTAATATGACTATTGTTATAATTATTGCAGCAAACCTGTATCAAGACACAACGTTAATCGCTTCTCAAGTGAGCCCAGAAGTTGATGTACAAGCCATGACAAGCAACAATGCGTTCCACCGTAAGTTTTTCATATAGTATACGTACTTTCAACAGATATGCACAAGTCAGAAATGAAACGGGCACTCTATGGCACGCAGAATGATACTTGTTGACATTTCCATTGCCAGGGACGTAATACGTGTACGGAAAATAGGACAAACAGAGATAACTTAGATTTTTACGCGATCTGATAGTACATATGATTATTATTCATAATAGTAATACGTAAAGAATATGTACAATATTATCTGGCTTGTTGTTATGATTGTTAATATGACTATTGTTATAATTATTGCAGCAAACCTGTATCAAGACACAACGTTAATCGCTTTTCAAGTGAGCCCAGAAGTTGCATGTACAAGCCATGACAAGCCATAAATGCGTTCCAACGTAAGTTTTTCATATGTATACGCACTTTCAACAGATATGCACACATCAGAAATGAAACGTGCACTCTATGGCACGCAGAATGATACTTGTTGACATTTCATTGCCAAGGGACGTAATACGTGTACGGGAAAATAGGACAAACAGAGATAACTTAGATTTTTTACGCGATCTGATAGTACATAGGATTATTATTCATAATAGTAATACGTAAAGAATATGTACAATATTATCTGGCTTGTTGTTATGATTGTTAATATGACTATTGTTATAATTATTGCAGCAAACCTGTATCAAGACACAACGTTAATCGCTTCTCAAGTGAGCCCAGAAGTTGCATGTACAAGCCATGACAAGCCAACAATGCGTTCCACCGTAAGTTTTTCATATGTATACGTACTTTCAACAGATATGCACAAGTCAGAAATGAAACGGGCACTCTATGGCACGCAGAATCATACTTGTTGACATTTCATTGCCAAGGGACGTAATACGTGTACGGGAAAATAGGACAAACAGAGATAACTTAGATTTTTACGCGATCTGATAGTACATATGATTATTATTCATAATAGTAATAAGTATAGAATATGTACAATATTATCTGGCTTGTTGTTATGATTGTTAATATGACTATTGTTATAATTATTGCAGCACACCTGTATCAAGACACAACGTTAATCGCTTCTCAAGTGAGCCCAGAAGTTGCATGTACAAGCCATGACAAGCCAACAATGCGTTCCACCGTAAGTTTTTCATATGTATACGCACTTTCAACAGATATGCACACATCAGAAATGAAACGTGCACTCTATGGCACGCAGAATGATACTTGTTGACATTTCATTGCCAAGGGACGTAATACGTCTACGGGAAAATAGGACAAACAGAGATAACTTAGATTTTTACGCGATCTGATAGTACATATGATTATTATTCATAATAGTAATACGTAAAGAATATGTACAATATTATCTGGCTTGTTGTTATGATTGTTAATATGACTATTGTTATAATTATTGCAGCAAACCTGTATCAAGACACAACGTTAATCGCTTCTCAAGTGAGCCCAGAAGTTGCATGTACAAACCATGACAAGCCAACATTGCGTTCCACCGTAAGTTTATCATATGTATACGTACTTTCAACAGATATGCACAAGTCAGAAATGAAACGGGCACTCTATGGCACGCAGAATGATACTTGTTGACATTGCATTGCCAAGGGACGTAATACGTGTACGGGAAAATAGGAGAAACAGTGATAACTTAGATTTTTACGCGATCTGATAGTACATATGATTATTATTCATAATAGTAATACGTATAGAATATGTACAATATTATCTGGCTGGTTGTTATGATTGTTAATATGACTATTGTTATAATTATTGTAGCAAACCTGTATCAAGACACAACGTTAATCGCTTCTCAAGTGAGCCCAGAAGTTGCATGTACAAGCCATGACAAGCCAACAATGCGTTCCACCGTAAGTTTTTCATATGTATACGTACTTTCAACAGATATGCACAAGTCAGAAATGAAACGGGCACTCTATGGCACGCAGAATGATACTTGTTGACATTTCATTGCCAAGGGACGTAATACGTGTACGGGAAAATAGGAGAAACAGTGATAACTTAGATTTTTACGCGATCTGATAGTACATATGATTATTATTCATAATAGTAATACGTATAGAATATGTACAATATTATCTGGCTGGTTGTTATGATTGTTAATATGACTATTGTTATAATTATTGTAGCAAACCTGTATCAAGACACAACGTTAATCGCTTCTCAAGTGAGCCCAGAAGTTGCATGTACAAGCCATGACAAGCCAACAATGCGTTCCACCGTAAGTTTTTCATATGTATACGTACTTTCAACAGATATGCACAAGTCAGAAATGAAACGGGCACTCTATGGCACGCAGAATGATACTTGTTGACATTTCATTGCCAAGGGACGTAATACGTGTACGGGAAAATAGGACAAACAGAGATAACTTAGATTTTTACGCGATCTGATAGTACATATGATTATTATTCATAAGAGTAATACGTATAGAATATGTACAATATTATCTGGCTTGTTGTTATGATTGTTAATATGACTATTGTTATAATTATTGCAGCAAACCTGTATCAAGACACAACGTTAATCGCTTCTCAAGTGAGCCCAGAAGTTGCATGTACAAGCCATGACAAGCCAACATTGCGTTCCACCGTAAGTTTATCATATGTATACGTACTTTCAACAGATATGCACAAGTCAGAAATGAAACGGGCACTCTATGGCACGCAGAATGATACTTGTTGTCATTTCATTGCCAAGGGACGTAATACGTGTACGGGAAAATAGGACAAACAGAGATAACTTAGATTTTTATGCGATCTGATAGTACATATGATTATTATTCATAATAGTAATACGTATAGAATATGTACAATATTATCTGGCTTGTTGTTATGATTGTTAATATGACTATTGTTATAATTATTGCAGCAAACCTGTATCAAGACACAACGTTAATCGCTTCTCAAGTGAGCCCAGAAGTTGCATGTACAAGCCATGACAAGCCAACAATGCGTTCCACCGTAAGTTTTTCATATGTATACGTACTTTCAACAGATATGCACAAGTCAGAAATGAAACGGGCACTCTATGGCACGCAGAATGATACTTGTTGACATTTCATTGCCAAGGGACGTAATACGTGTACGGGAATATAGGACAAACAGAGATAACTTAGATTTTTACGCGATCTGATAGTACATATGATTATTATTCATAAGAGTAATACGTATAGAATATGTACAATATTATCTGGCTTGTTGTTATGATTGTTAATATGACTATTGTTATAATTATTGCAGCAAACCTGTATCAAGACACAACGTTAATCGCTTCTCAAGTGAGCCCAGAAGTTGCATGTACAAGCCATGACAAGCCAACATTGCGTTCCACCGTAAGTTTATCATATGTATACGTACTTTCAACAGATATGCACAAGTCAGAAATGAAACGGGCACTCTATGGCACGCAGAATGATACTTGTTGACATTTCATTGCCAAGGGACGTAATACGTGTACGGGAAAATAGGACAAACAGAGATAACTTAGATTTTTATGCGATCTGATAGTACATATGATTATTATTCATAATAGTAATACGTATAGAATATGTACAATATTATCTGGCTTGTTGTTATGATTGTTAATATGACTATTGTTATAATTATTGCAGCAAACCTGTATCAAGACACAACGTAAATCGCTTTTCAAGTGAGCCCAGAAGTTGCATGTACAAGCCATGACAAGCCAACAATGCGTTCCACCGTAAGTTTTTCATATGTATACGCACTTTCAACAGATATGCACACATCAGAAATGAAACGTGCACTCTATGGCACGCAGAATGATACTTGTTGACATTTCATTGCCAAGGGACGTAATACGTGTACGGGAAAATAGGACAAACAGAGATAACTTAGATTTTTACGCGATCTGATAGTACATATGATTATTATTCATAATAGTAATACGTAAAGAATATGTACAATATTATCTGGCTTGTTGTTATGATTGTTAATATGACTATTGTTATAATTATTGCAGCAAACCTGTATCAAGACACAACGTAAATCGCTTTTCAAGTGAGCCCAGAAGTTGCATGTACAAGCCATGACAAGCCAACAATGCGTTCCACCGTAAGTTTTTCATATGTATACGCACTTTCAACAGATATGCACACATCAGAAATGAAACGTGCACTCTATGGCACGCAGAATGATACTTGTTGACATTTCATTGCCAAGGGACGTAATACGTGTACGGGAAAATAGGACAAACAGAGATAACTTAGATTTTTACGCGATCTGATAGTACATATGATTATTATTCATAATAGTAATACGTATAGAATATGTACAATATTATCTGGCTTGTTGTTATGATTGTTAATATGACTATTGTTATAATTATTGCAGCAAACCTGTATCAAGACACAACGTTAATCGCTTCTCAAGTGAGCCCAGAAGTTGCATGTACAAGCCATGACAAGCCAACAATGCGTTCCACCGTAAGTTTTTCATATGTATACGTACTTTCAACAGATATGCACAAGTCAGAAATGAAACGGGCACTCTATGGCACGCAGAATGATACTTGTTGACATTTCATTGCCAAGGGACGTAATACGTGTACGGGAAAATAGGACAAACAGAGATAACTTAGATTTTTACGCGATCTGATAGTACATATGATTATTATTCATAATAGTAATACGTATAGAATATGTACAATATTATCTGGCTTGTTGTTATGATTGTTAATATGACTATTGTTATAATTATTGCAGCAAACCTGTATCAAGACACAACGTTAATCGCTTCTCAAGTGAGCCCAGAAGTTGCATGTACAAGCCATGACAAGCCAACATTGCGTTCCACCGTAAGTTTATCATATGTATACGTACTTTCAACAGATATGCACACGTCAGAAATGAAACGGGCACTCTATGGCACACAGAATGATACTTGTTGACATTTCATTGCCAAGGGACGTAATACGTGTACGGGAAAATAGGACAAACAGAGATAACTTAGATTTTTACGCGATCTGATAGTACATATGATTATTATTCATAATAGTAATACGTGAAGAATATGTACAATATTATCTGGCTTGTTGTTATGATTGTTAATATGACTATTGTTATAATTATTGCGGCAAACCTGTATCAAGACACAACGTAAATCGCTTTTCAAGTGAGCCCAGAAGTTGCATGTACAAGCCATGACAAGCCAACAATGCGTTCCACCGTAAGTTTTTCATATGTATACGCACTTTCAACAGATATGCACACATCAGAAATGAAACGTGCACTCTATGGCACGCAGAATGATACTTGTTGACATTTCATTGCCAAGGGACGTAATACGTGTACGGGAAAATAGGACAAACAGAGATAACTTAGATTTTTACGCGATCTGATAGTACATATGATTATTATTCATAATAGTAATACGTATAGAATATGTACAATATTATCTGGCTTGTTGTTATGATTGTTAATATGACTATTGTTATAATTATTGCAGCAAACCTGTATCAAGACACAACGTTAATCGCTTCTCAAGTGAGCCCAGAAGTTGCATGTACAAGCCATGACAAGCCAACATTGCGTTCCACCGTAAGTTTATCATATGTATACGTACTTTCAACAGATATGCACACGTCAGAAATGAAACGGGCACTCTATGGCACGCAGAATCATACTTGTTGACATTTCATTGCCAAGGGACGTAATACGTGTACGGGAAAATAGGACAAACAGAGATAACTTAGATTTTTACGCGATCTGATAGTACATATGATTATTATTCATAATAGTAATACGTAAAGAATATGTACAATATTATCTGGCTTGTTGTTATGATTGTTAATATGACTATTGTTATAATTATTGCAGCAAACCTGTATCAAGACACAACGTAAATCGCTTTTCAAGTGAGCCCAGAAGTTGCATGTACAAGCCATGACAAGCCAACAATGCGTTCCACCGTAAGTTTTTCATATGTATACGCACTTTCAACAGATATGCACACATCAGAAATGAAACGTGCACTCTATGGCACGCAGAATGATACTTGTTGACATTTCATTGCCAAGGGACGTAATACGTGTACGGGAAAATAGGACAAACAGAGATAACTTAGATTTTTACGCGATCTGATAGTACATAGGATTATTATTCATAATAGTAATACGTAAAGAATATGTACAATATTATCTGGCTTGTTGTTATGATTGTTAATATGACTATTGTTATAATTATTGCGGCAAACCTGTATCAAGACACAACGTAAATCGCTTTTCAAGTGAGCCCAGAAGTTGCATGTACAAGCCATGACAAGCCAACAATGCGTTCCACCGTAAGTTTTTCATATGTATACGCACTTTCAACAGATATGCACACATCAGAAATGAAACGTGCACTCTATGGCACGCAGAATGATACTTGTTGACATTTCATTGCCAAGGGACGTAATACGTGTACGGGAAAATAGGACAAACAGAGATAACTTAGATTTTTACGCGATCTGATAGTACATATGATTATTATTCATAATAGTAATACGTATAGAATATGTACAATATTATCTGGCTTGTTGTTATGATTGTTAATATGACTATTGTTATAATTATTGCAGCAAACCTGTATCAAGACACAACGTTAATCGCTTCTCAAGTGAGCCCAGAAGTTGCATGTACAAGCCATGACAAGCCAACATTGCGTTCCACCGTAAGTTTATCATATGTATACGTACTTTCAACAGATATGCACACGTCAGAAATGAAACGGGCACTCTATGGCACGCAGAATGATACTTGTTGACATTTCATTGCCAAGGGACGTAATACGTGTACGGGAAAATAGGACAAACAGAGATAACTTAGATTTTTACGCGATCTGATAGTACATATGATTATTATTCATAATAGTAATACGTAAAGAATATGTACAATATTATCTGGCTTGTTGTTATGATTGTTAATATGACTATTGTTATAATTATTGCAGCAAACCTGTATCAAGACACAACGTAAATCGCTTTTCAAGTGAGCCCAGAAGTTGCATGTACAAGCCATGACAAGCCAACAATGCGTTCCACCGTAAGTTTTTCATATGTATACGCACTTTCAACAGATATGCACACATCAGAAATGAAACGTGCACTCTATGGCACGCAGAATGATACTTGTTGACATTTCATTGCCAAGGGACGTAATACGTGTACGGGAAAATAGGACAAACAGAGATAACTTAGATTTTTACGCGATCTGATAGTACATAGGATTATTATTCATAATAGTAATACGTAAAGAATATGTACAATATTATCTGGCTTGTTGTTATGATTGTTAATATGACTATTGTTATAATTATTGCAGCAAACCTGTATCAAGACACAACGTTAATCGCTTCTCAAGTGAGCCCAGAAGTTGCATGTACAAGCCATGACAAGCCAACAATGCGTTCCACCGTAAGTTTTTCATATGTATACGTACTTTCAACAGATATGCACAAGTCAGAAATGAAACGGGCACTCTATGGCACGCAGAATCATACTTGTTGACATTTCATTGCCAAGGGACGTAATACGTGTACGGGAAAATAGGAGAAACAGTGATAACTTAGATTTTTACGCGATCTGATAGTACATATGATTATTATTCATAATAGTAATACGTATAGAATATGTACAATATTATCTGGCTGGTTGTTATGATTGTTAATATGACTATTGTTATAATTATTGTAGCAAACCTGTATCAAGACACAACGTTAATCGCTTCTCAAGTGAGCCCAGAAGTTGCATGTACAAGCCATGACAAGCCAACAATGCGTTCCACCGTAAGTTTTTCATATGTATACGTACTTTCAACAGATATGCACAAGTCAGAAATGAAACGGGCACTCTATGGCACGCAGAATGATACTTGTTGACATTTCATTGCCAAGGGACGTAATACGTGTACGGGAAAATAGGACAAACAGAGATAACTTAGATTTTTACGCGATCTGATAGTACATATGATTATTATTCATAATAGTAATACGTAAAGAATATGTACAATATTATCTGGCTTGTTGTTATGATTGTTAATATGACTATTGTTATAATTATTGCAGCAAACCTGTATCAAGACACAACGTTAATCGCTTCTCAAGTGAGCCCAGAAGTTGCATGTACAAGCCATGACAAGCCAACAATGCGTTCCACCGTAAGTTTATCATATGTATACGTACTTTCAACAGATATGCACACGTCAGAAATGAAACGGGCACTCTATGGCACGCAGAATGATACTTGTTGACATTTCATTGCCAAGGGACGTAATACGTGTACGGGAAAATAGGACAAACAGAGATAACTTAGATTTTTACGCGATCTGATAGTACATATGATTATTATTCATAATAGTAATACGTATAGAATATGTACAATATTATCTGGCTTGTTGTTATGATTGTTAATATGACTATTGTTATAATTATTGCAGCAAACCTGTATCAAGACACAACGTTAATCGCTTCTCAAGTGAGCCCAGAAGTTGCATGTACAAGCCATGACAAGCCAACATTGCGTTCCACCGTAAGTTTATCATATGTATACGTACTTTCAACAGATATGCACACGTCAGAAATGAAACGGGCACTCTATGGCACACAGAATGATACTTGTTGACATTTCATTGCCAAGGGACGTAATACGTGTACGGGAAAATAGGACAAACAGAGATAACTTAGATTTTTACGCGATCTGATAGTACATATGATTATTATTCATAAGAGTAATACGTAAAGAATATGTACAATATTATCTGGCTTGTTGTTATGATTGTTAATATGACTATTGTTATAATTATTGCGGCAAACCTGTATCAAGACACAACGTAAATCGCTTTTCAAGTGAGCCCAGAAGTTGCATGTACAAGCCATGACAAGCCAACAATGCGTTCCACCGTAAGTTTTTCATATGTATACGCACTTTCAACAGATATGCACACATCAGAAATGAAACGTGCACTCTATGGCACGCAGAATGATACTTGTTGACATTTCATTGCCAAGGGACGTAATACGTGTACGGGAAAATAGGACAAACAGAGATAACTTAGATTTTTACGCGATCTGATAGTACATATGATTATTATTCATAATAGTAATACGTATAGAATATGTACAATATTATCTGGCTTGTTGTTATGATTGTTAATATGACTATTGTTATAATTATTGCAGCAAACCTGTATCAAGACACAACGTTAATCGCTTCTCAAGTGAGCCCAGAAGTTGCATGTACAAGCCATGACAAGCCAACATTGCGTTCCACCGTAAGTTTATCATATGTATACGTACTTTCAACAGATATGCACACGTCAGAAATGAAACGGGCACTCTATGGCACGCAGAATCATACTTGTTGACATTTCATTGCCAAGGGACGTAATACGTGTACGGGAAAATAGGACAAACAGAGATAACTTAGATTTTTACGCGATCTGATAGTACATATGATTATTATTCATAATAGTAATACGTAAAGAATATGTACAATATTATCTGGCTTGTTGTTATGATTGTTAATATGACTATTGTTATAATTATTGCAGCAAACCTGTATCAAGACACAACGGTAATCGCTTTTCAAGTGAGCCCAGAAGTTGCATGTACAAGCCATGACAAGCCAACAATGCGTTCCACCGTAAGTTTTTCATATGTATACGCACTTTCAACAGATATGCACACATCAGAAATGAAACGTGCACTCTATGGCACGCAGAATGATACTTGTTGACATTTCATTGCCAAGGGACGTAATACGTGTACGGGAAAATAGGACAAACAGAGATAACTTAGATTTTTACGCGATCTGATAGTACATATGATTATTATTCATAATAGTAATACGTAAAGAATATGTACAATATTATCTGGCTTGTTGTTATGATTGTTAATATGACTATTGTTATAATTATTGCAGCAAACCTGTATCAAGACACAACGTAAATCGCTTTTCAAGTGAGCCCAGAAGTTGCATGTACAAGCCATGACAAGCCAACAATGCGTTCCACCGTAAGTTTTTCATATGTATACGCACTTTCAACAGATATGCACACATCAGAAATGAAACGTGCACTCTATGGCACGCAGAATGATACTTGTTGACATTTCATTGCCAAGGGACGTAATACGTGTACGGGAAAATAGGACAAACAGAGATAACTTAGATTTTTACGCGATCTGATAGTACATAGGATTATTATTCATAATAGTAATACGTAAGAATATGTACAATATTATCTGGCTTGTTGTTATGATTGTTAATATGACTATTGTTATAATTATTGCAGCAAACCTGTATCAAGACACAACGTTAATCGCTTCTCAAGTGAGCCCAGAAGTTGCATGTACAAGCCATGACAAGCCAACAATGCGTTCCACCGTAAGTTTTTCATATGTATACGTACTTTCAACAGATATGCACAAGTCAGAAATGAAACGGGCACTCTATGGCACGCAGAATCATACTTGTTGACATTTCATTGCCAAGGGACGTAATACGTGTACGGGAAAATAGGAGAAACAGTGATAACTTAGATTTTTACGCGATCTGATAGTACATATGATTATTATTCATAATAGTAATACGTATAGAATATGTACAATATTATCTGGCTGGTTGTTATGATTGTTAATATGACTATTGTTATAATTATTGTAGCAAACCTGTATCAAGACACAACGTTAATCGCTTCTCAAGTGAGCCCAGAAGTTGCATGTACAAGCCATGACAAGCCAACAATGCGTTCCACCGTAAGTTTTTCATATGTATACGTACTTTCAACAGATATGCACAAGTCAGAAATGAAACGGGCACTCTATGGCACGCAGAATGATACTTGTTGACATTTCATTGCCAAGGGACGTAATACGTGTACGGGAAAATAGGACAAACAGAGATAACTTAGATTTTTACGCGATCTGATAGTACATATGATTATTATTCATAATAGTAATACGTAAAGAATATGTACAATATTATCTGGCTTGTTGTTATGATTGTTAATATGACTATTGTTATAATTATTGCAGCAAACCTGTATCAAGACACAACGTTAATCGCTTCTCAAGTGAGCCCAGAAGTTGCATGTACAAGCCATGACAAGCCAACAATGCGTTCCACCGTAAGTTTATCATATGTATACGTACTTTCAACAGATATGCACACGTCAGAAATGAAACGGGCACTCTATGGCACGCAGAATGATACTTGTTGACATTTCATTGCCAAGGGACGTAATACGTGTACGGGAAAATAGGACAAACAGAGATAACTTAGATTTTTACGCGATCTGATAGTACATATGATTATTATTCATAATAGTAATACGTAAAGAATATGTACAATATTATCTGGCTTGTTGTTATGATTGTTAATATGACTATTGTTATAATTATTGCAGCAAATCTGTATCAAGACACAACGTTAATCGCTTCTCAAGTGAGCCCAGAAGTTGCATGTACAAGCCATGACAAGCCAACAATGCGTTCCACCGTAAGTTTTTCATATGTATACGTACTTTCAACAGATATGCACAAGTCAGAAATGAAACGGGCACTCTATGGCACGCAGAATGATACTTGTTGACATTTCATTGCCAAGGGACGTAATACGTGTACGGGAAAATAGGACAAACAGAGATAACTTAGATTTTTACGCGATCTGATAGTACATATGATTATTATTCATAATAGTAATACGTATAGAATATGTACAATATTATCTGGCTTGTTGTTATGATTGTTAATATGACTATTGTTATAATTATTGCAGCAAACCTGTATCAAGACACAACGTTAATCGCTTCTCAAGTGAGCCCAGAAGTTGCATGTACAAGCCATGACAAGCCAACATTGCGTTCCACCGTAAGTTTATCATATGTATACGTACTTTCAACAGATATGCACACGTCAGAAATGAAACGGGCACTCTATGGCACACAGAATGATACTTGTTGACATTTCATTGCCAAGGGACGTAATACGTGTACGGGAAAATAGGACAAACAGAGATAACTTAGATTTTTACGCGATCTGATAGTACATATGATTATTATTCATAAGAGTAATACGTAAAGAATATGTACAATATTATCTGGCTTGTTGTTATGATTGTTAATATGACTATTGTTATAATTATTGCGGCAAACCTGTATCAAGACACAACGTAAATCGCTTTTCAAGTGAGCCCAGAAGTTGCATGTACAAGCCATGACAAGCCAACAATGCGTTCCACCGTAAGTTTTTCATATGTATACGCACTTTCAACAGATATGCACACATCAGAAATGAAACGTGCACTCTATGGCACGCAGAATGATACTTGTTGACATTTCATTGCCAAGGGACGTAATACGTGTACGGGAAAATAGGACAAACAGAGATAACTTAGATTTTTACGCGATCTGATAGTACATATGATTATTATTCATAATAGTAATACGTATAGAATATGTACAATATTATCTGGCTTGTTGTTATGATTGTTAATATGACTATTGTTATAATTATTGCAGCAAACCTGTATCAAGACACAACGTAAATCGCTTTTCAAGTGAGCCCAGAAGTTGCATGTACAAGCCATGACAAGCCAACAATGCGTTCCACCGTAAGTTTTTCATATGTATACGCACTTTCAACAGATATGCACACATCAGAAATGAAACGTGCACTCTATGGCACGCAGAATGATACTTGTTGACATTTCATTGCCAAGGGACGTAATACGTGTACGGGAAAATAGGACAAACAGAGATAACTTAGATTTTTACGCGATCTGATAGTACATAGGATTATTATTCATAATAGTAATACGTAAAGAATATGTACAATATTATCTGGCTTGTTGTTATGATTGTTAATATGACTATTGTTATAATTATTGCAGCAAACCTGTATCAAGACACAACGTAAATCGCTTTTCAAGTGAGCCCAGAAGTTGCATGTACAAGCCATGACAAGCCAACAATGCGTTCCACCGTAAGTTTTTCATATGTATACGCACTTTCAACAGATATGCACACATCAGAAATGAAACGTGCACTCTATGGCACGCAGAATGATACTTGTTGACATTTCATTGCCAAGGGACGTAATACGTGTACGGGAAAATAGGACAAACAGAGATAACTTAGATTTTTACGCGATCTGATAGTACATAGGATTATTATTCATAATAGTAATACGTAAAGAATATGTACAATATTATCTGGCTTGTTGTTATGATTGTTAATATGACTATTGTTATAATTATTGCGGCAAACCTGTATCAAGACACAACGTAAATCGCTTTTCAAGTGAGCCCAGAAGTTGCATGTACAAGCCATGACAAGCCAACAATGCGTTCCACCGTAAGCTTTTCATATGTATACGCACTTTCAACAGATATGCACACATCAGAAATGAAACGTGCACTCTATGGCACGCAGAATGATACTTGTTGACATTTCATTGCCAAGGGACGTAATACGTGTACGGGAAAATAGGACAAACAGAGATAACTTAGATTTTTACGCGATCTGATAGTACATATGATTATTATTCATAATAGTAATACGTATAGAATATGTACAATATTATCTGGCTTGTTGTTATGATTGTTAATATGACTATTGTTATAATTATTGCAGCAAACCTGTATCAAGACACAACGTTAATCGCTTCTCAAGTGAGCCCAGAAGTTGCATGTACAAGCCATGACAAGCCAACATTGCGTTCCACCGTAAGTTTATCATATGTATACGTACTTTCAACAGATATGCACACGTCAGAAATGAAACGGGCACTCTATGGCACGCAGAATGATACTTGTTGACATTTCATTGCCAAGGGACGTAATACGTGTACGGGAAAATAGGACAAACAGAGATAACTTAGATTTTTACGCGATCTGATAGTACATATGATTATTATTCATAATAGTAATACGTAAAGAATATGTACAATATTATCTGGCTTGTTGTTATGATTGTTAATATGACTATTGTTATAATTATTGCAGCAAACCTGTATCAAGACACAACGTAAATCGCTTTTCAAGTGAGCCCAGAAGTTGCATGTACAAGCCATGACAAGCCAACAATGCGTTCCACCGTAAGTTTTTCATATGTATACGCACTTTCAACAGATATGCACACATCAGAAATGAAACGTGCACTCTATGGCACGCAGAATGATACTTGTTGACATTTCATTGCCAAGGGACGTAATACGTGTACGGGAAAATAGGACAAACAGAGATAACTTAGATTTTTACGCGATCTGATAGTACATAGGATTATTATTCATAATAGTAATACGTATAGAATATGTACAATATTATCTGGCTTGTTGTTATGATTGTTAATATGACTATTGTTATAATTATTGCAGCAAACCTGTATCAAGACACAACGTTAATCGCTTCTCAAGTGAGCCCAGAAGTTGCATGTACAAGCCATGACAAGCCAACAATGCGTTCCACCGTAAGTTTTTCATATGTATACGTACTTTCAACAGATATGCACAAGTCAGAAATGAAACGGGCACTCTATGGCACGCAGAATCATACTTGTTGACATTTCATTGCCAAGGGACGTAATACGTGTACGGGAAAATAGGAGAAACAGTGATAACTTAGATTTTTACGCGATCTGATAGTACATATTATTATTATTCATAATAGTAATACGTATAGAATATGTACAATATTATCTGGCTGGTTGTTATGATTGTTAATATGACTATTGTTATAATTATTGTAGCAAACCTGTATCAAGACACAACGTTAATCGCTTCTCAAGTGAGCCCAGAAGTTGCATGTACAAGCCATGACAAGCCAACAATGCGTTCCACCGTAAGTTTTTCATATGTATACGTACTTTCAACAGATATGCACAAGTCAGAAATGAAACGGGCACTCTATGGCACGCAGAATGATACTTGTTGACATTTCATTGCCAAGGGACGTAATACGTGTACGGGAAAATAGGACAAACAGAGATAACTTAGATTTTTACGCGATCTGATAGTACATATGATTATTATTCATAATAGTAATACGTAAAGAATATGTACAATATTATCTGGCTTGTTGTTATGATTGTTAATATGACTATTGTTATAATTATTGCAGCAAACCTGTATCAAGACACAACGTTAATCGCTTCTCAAGTGAGCCCAGAAGTTGCATGTACAAGCCATGACAATCCAACAATGCGTTCCACCGTAAGTTTATCATATGTATACGTACTTTCAACAGATATGCACACGTCAGAAATGAAACGGGCACTCTATGGCACGCAGAATGATACTTGTTGACATTTTATTGCCAAGGGACGTAATACGTGTACGGGAAAATAGGACAAACAGAGATAACTTAGATTTTTACGCGATCTGATAGTACATATGATTATTATTCATAATAGTAATACGTAAAGAATATGTACAATATTATCTGGCTTGTTGTTATGATTGTTAATATGACTATTGTTATAATTATTGCAGCAAACCTGTATCAAGACACAACGTTAATCGCTTTTCAAGTGAGCCCAGAAGTTGCATGTACAAGCCATGACAAGCCAACAATGCGTTCCACCGTAAGTTTTTCATATGTATACGCACTTTCAACAGATATGCACACATCAGAAATGAAACGTGCACTCTATGGCACGCAGAATGATACTTGTTGACATTTCATTGCCAAGGGACGTAATACGTGTACGGGAAAATAGGACAAACAGAGATAACTTAGATTTTTACGCGATCTGATAGTACATATGATTATTATTCATAATAGTAATACGTAAAGAATATGTACAATATTATCTGGCTTGTTGTTATGATTGTTAATATGACTATTGTTATAATTATTGCAGCAAACCTGTATCAAGACACAACGTTAATCGCTTCTCAAGTGAGCCCAGAAGTTGCATGTACAAGCCATGACAAGCCAACAATGCGTTCCACCGTAAGTTTTTCATATGTATACGTTCTTTCAACAGATATGCACAAGTCAGAAATGAAACGGGCACTCTATGGCACGCAGAATGATACTTGTTGACATTTCATTGCCAAGGGACGTAATACGTGTACGGGAAAATAGGACAAACAGAGATAACTTAGATTTTTACGCGATCTGATAGTACATATGATTATTATTCATAATAGTAATACGTATAGAATATGTACCATATTATCTGGCTTGTTGTTATGATTGTTAATATGACTATTGTTATAATTATTGCAGCAAACCTGTATCAAGACACAACGTTAATCGCTTTTCAAGTGAGCCCAGAAGTTGCATGTACAAGCCATGACAAGCCAACAATGCGTTCCACCGTAAGTTTTTCATATGTATACGCACTTTCAACAGATATGCACACATCAGAAATGAAACGTGCACTCTATGGCACGCAGAATGATACTTGTTGACATTTCATTGCCAAGGGACGTAATACGTGTACGGGAAAATAGGACAAACAGAGATAACTTAGATTTTTACGCGATCTGATAGTACATATGATTATTATTCATAATAGTAATACGTAAAGAATATGTACAATATTATCTGGCTTGTTGTTATGATTGTTAATATGACTATTGTTATAATTATTGCAGCAAACCTGTATCAAGACACAACGTTAATCGCTTCTCAAGTGAGCCCAGAAGTTGCATGTACAAGCCATGACAAGCCAACAATGCGTTCCACCGTAAGTTTTTCATATGTATACGTACTTTCAACAGATATGCACAAGTCAGAAATGAAACGGGCACTCTATGGCACGCAGAATGATACTTGTTGACATTTCATTGCCAAGGGACGTAATACGTGTACGGGAAAATAGGACAAACAGAGATAACTTAGATTTTTACGCGATCTGATAGTACATATGATTATTATTCATAATTGTAATACGTATAGAATATGTACAATATTATCTGGCTTGTTGTTATGATTGTTAATATGACTATTGTTATAATTATTGCAGCAAACCTGTATCAAGACACAACGTTAATCGCTTCTCAAGTGAGCCCAGAAGTTGCATGTACAAGCCATGACAAGCCAACAATGCGTTCCACCGTAAGTTTATCATATGTATACGTACTTTCAACAGATATGCACACGTCAGAAATGAAACGGGCACTCTATGGCACGCAGAATGATACTTGTTGACATTTTATTGCCAAGGGACGTAATACGTGTACGGGAAAATAGGACAAACAGAGATAACTTAGATTTTTACGCGATCTGATAGTACATATGATTATTATTCATAATAGTAATACGTAAAGAATATGTACAATATTATCTGGCTTGTTGTTATGATTGTTAATATGACTATTGTTATAATTATTGCAGCAAACCTGTATCAAGACACAACGTTAATCGCTTTCAAGTGAGCCCAGAAGTTGCATGTACAAGCCATGACAAGCCAACAATGCGTTCCACCGTAAGTTTTTCATATGTATACGCACTTTCAACAGATATGCACACATCAGAAATGAAACGTGCACTCTATGGCACGCAGAATGATACTTGTTGACATTTCATTGCCAAGGGACGTAATACGTGTACGGGAAAATAGGACAAACAGAGATAACTTAGATTTTTACGCGATCTGATAGTACATATGATTATTATTCATAATAGTAATACGTAAAGAATATGTACAATATTATCTGGCTTGTTGTTATGATTGTTAATATGACTATTGTTATAATTATTGCAGCAAACCTGTATCAAGACACAACGTTAATCGCTTCTCAAGTGAGCCCAGAAGTTGCATGTACAAGCCATGACAAGCCAACAATGCGTTCCACCGTAAGTTTTTCATATGTATACGTACTTTCAACAGATATGCACAAGTCAGAAATGAAACGGGCACTCTATGGCACGCAGAATGATACTTGTTGACATTTCATTGCCAAGGGACGTAATACGTGTACGGGAAAATAGGACAAACAGAGATAACTTAGATTTTTACGCGATCTGATAGCACATATGATTATTATTCATAATAGTAATACGTATAGAATATGTACCATATTATCTGGCTTGTTGTTATGATTGTTAATATGACTATTGTTATAATTATTGCAGCAAACCTGTATCAAGACACAACGTTAATCGCTTTTCAAGTGAGCCCAGAAGTTGCATGTACAAGCCATGACAAGCCAACAATGCGTTCCACCGTAAGTTTTTCATATGTATACGCACTTTCAACAGATATGCACACATCAGAAATGAAACGTGCACTCTATGGCACGCAGAATGATACTTGTTGACATTTCATTGCCAAGGGACGTAATACGTGTACGGGAAAATAGGACAAACAGAGATAACTTAGATTTTTACGCGATCTGATAGTACATATGATTATTATTCATAATAGTAATACGTATAGAATATGTACAATATTATCTGGCTTGTTGTTATGATTGTTAATATGACTATTGTTATAATTATTGCAGCAAACCTGTATCAAGACACAACGTTAATCGCTTCTCAAGTGAGCCCAGAAGTTGCATGTACAAGCCATGACAAGCCAACAATGCGTTCCACCGTAAGTTTATCATATGTATACGTACTTTCAACAGATATGCACACGTCAGAAATGAAACGGGCACTCTATGGCACGCAGAATGATACTTGTTGACATTTTATTGCCAAGGGACGTAATACGTGTACGGGAAAATAGGACAAACAGAGATAACTTAGATTTTTACGCGATCTGATAGTACATATGATTATTATTCATAATAGTAATACGTAAAGAATATGTACAATATTATCTGGCTTGTTGTTATGATTGTTAATATGACTATTGTTATAATTATTGCAGCAAACCTGTATCAAGACACAACGTTAATCGCTTTTCAAGTGAGCCCAGAAGTTGCATGTACAAGCCATGACAAGCCAACAATGCGTTCCACCGTAAGTTTTTCATATGTATACGCACTTTCAACAGATATGCACACATCAGAAATGAAACGTGCACTCTATGGCACGCAGAATGATACTTGTTGACATTTCATTGCCAAGGGACGTAATACGTGTACGGGAAAATAGGACAAACAGAGATAACTTAGATTTTTACGCGATCTGATAGTACATATGATTATTATTCATAATAGTAATACGTAAAGAATATGTACAATATTATCTGGCTTGTTGTTATGATTGTTAATATGACTATTGTTATAATTATTGCAGCAAACCTGTATCAAGACACAACGTTAATCGCTTCTCAAGTGAGCCCAGAAGTTGCATGTACAAGCCATGACAAGCCAACAATGCGTTCCACCGTAAGTTTTTCATATGTATACGTACTTTCAACAGATATGCACAAGTCAGAAATGAAACGGGCACTCTATGGCACGCAGAATGATACTTGTTGACATTTCATTGCCAAGGGACGTAATACGTGTACGGGAAAATAGGACAAACAGAGATAACTTAGATTTTTACGCGATCTGATAGTACATATGATTATTATTCATAATAGTAATACGTATAGAATATGTACCATATTATCTGGCTTGTTGTTATGATTGTTAATATGACTATTGTTATAATTATTGCAGCAAACCTGTATCAAGACACAACGTTAATCGCTTTTCAAGTGAGCCCAGAAGTTGCATGTACAAGCCATGACAAGCCAACAATGCGTTCCACCGTAAGTTTTTCATATGTATACGCACTTTCAACAGATATGCACACATCAGAAATGAAGCGTGCACTCTATGGCACGCAGAATGATACTTGTTGACATTTCATTGCCAAGGGACGTAATACGTGTACGGGAAAATAGGACAAACAGAGATAACTTAGATTTTTACGCGATCTGATAGTACATATGATTATTATTCATAATAGTAATACGTAAAGAATATGTACAATATTATCTGGCTTGTTGTTATGATTGTTAATATGACTATTGTTATAATTATTGCAGCAAACCTGTATCAAGACACAACGTTAATCGCTTCTCAAGTGAGCCCAGAAGTTGCATGTACAAGCCATGACAAGCCAACAATGCGTTCCACCGTAAGTTTTTCATATGTATACGTACTTTCAACAGATATGCACAAGTCAGAAATGAAACGGGCACTCTATGGCACGCAGAATGATACTTGTTGACATTTCATTGCCAAGGGACGTAATACGTGTACGGGAAAATAGGACAAACAGAGATAACTTAGATTTTTACGCGATCTGATAGTACATATGATTATTATTCATAATAGTAATACGTATAGAATATGTACCATATTATCTGGCTTGTTGTTATGATTGTTAATATGACTATTGTTATAATTATTGCAGCAAACCTGTATCAAGACACAACGTTAATCGCTTCTCAAGTGAGCCCAGAAGTTGCATGTACAAGCCATGACAAGCCAACATTGCGTTCCACCGTAAGTTTATCATATGTATACGTACTTTCAACAGATATGCACAAGTCAGAAATGAAACGGGCACTCTATGGCACGCAGAATGATACTTGTTGACATTTCATTGCCAAGGGACGTAATACGTGTACGGGAAAATAGGACAAACAGAGATAACTTAGATTTTTACGCGATCTGATAGTACATATGATTATTATTCATAATAGTAATACGTAAAGAATATGTACAATAGTATCTGGCTTGTTGTTATGATTGTTAATATGACTATTGTTATAATTATTGCAGCAAACCTGTATCAAGACACAACGTTAATCGCTTCTCAAGTGAGCCCAGAAGTTGCATGTACAAGCCATGACAAGCCAACAATGCGTTCCACCGTAAGTTTTTCATATGTATACGTACTTTCAACAGATATGCACAAGTCAGAAATGAAACGGGCACTCTATGGCACGCAGAATGATACTTGTTGACATTTCATTGCCAAGGGACGTAATACGTGTACGGGAAAATAGGACAAACAGAGATAACTTAGATTTTTACGCGATCTGATAGTACATATGATTATTATTCATAATAGTAATACGTATAGAATATGTACAATATTATCTGGCTTGTTGTTATGATTGTTAATATGACTATTGTTATAATTATTGCAGCAAACCTGTATCAAGACACAACGTTAATCGCTTCTCAAGTGAGCCCAGAAGTTGCATGTACAAGCCATGACAAGCCAACAATGCGTTCCACCGTAAGTTTATCATATGTATACGTACTTTCAACAGATATGCACACGTCAGAAATGAAACGGGCACTCTATGGCACGCAGAATGATACTTGTTGACATTTTATTGCCAAGGGACGTAATACGTGTACGGGAAAATAGGACAAACAGAGATAACTTAGATTTTTACGCGATCTGATAGTACATATGATTATTATTCATAATAGTAATACGTAAAGAATATGTACAATATTATCTGGCTTGTTGTTATGATTGTTAATATGACTATTGTTATAATTATTGCAGCAAACCTGTATCAAGACACAACGTTAATCGCTTTTCAAGTGAGCCCAGAAGTTGCATGTACAAGCCATGACAAGCCAACAATGCGTTCCACCGTAAGTTTTTCATATGTATACGCACTTTCAACAGATATGCACACATCAGAAATGAAACGTGCACTCTATGGCACGCAGAATGATACTTGTTGACATTTCATTGCCAAGGGACGTAATACGTGTACGGGAAAATAGGACAAACAGAGATAACTTAGATTTTTACGCGATCTGATAGTACATATGATTATTATTCATAATAGTAATACGTAAAGAATATGTACAATATTATCTGGCTTGTTGTTATGATTGTTAATATGACTATTGTTATAATTATTGCAGCAAACCTGTATCAAGACACAACGTTAATCGCTTCTCAAGTGAGCCCAGAAGTTGCATGTACAAGCCATGACAAGCCATCAATGCGTTCCACCGTAAGTTTTTCATATGTATACGTACTTTCAACAGATATGCACAAGTCAGAAATGAAACGGGCACTCTATGGCACGCAGAATGATACTTGTTGACATTTCATTGCCAAGGGACGTAATACGTGTACGGGAAAATAGGACAAACAGAGATAACTTAGATTTTTACGCGATCTGATAGTACATATGATTATTATTCATAATAGTAATACGTATAGAATATGTACCATATTATCTGGCTTGTTGTTATGATTGTTAATATGACTATTGTTATAATTATTGCAGCAAACCTGTATCAAGACACAACGTTAATCGCTTTTCAAGTGAGCCCAGAAGTTGCATGTACAAGCCATGACAAGCCAACAATGCGTTCCACCGTAAGTTTTTCATATGTATACGCACTTTCAACAGATATGCACACATCAGAAATGAAACGTGCACTCTATGGCACGCAGAATGATACTTGTTGTCATTGCCAAGGGACGTAATACGTGTACGGGAAAATAGGACAAACAGAGATAACTTAGATTTTTACGCGATCTGATAGTACATATGATTATTATTCATAATAGTAATACGTATAGAATATGTACCATATTATCTGGCTTGTTGTTATGATTGTTAATATGACTATTGTTATAATTATTGCAGCAAACCTGTATCAAGACACAACGTTAATCGCTTTTCAAGTGAGCCCCAGAAGTTGCATGTACAAGCCATGACAAGCCAACAATGCGTTCCACCGTAAGTTTTTCATATGTATACGCACTTTCAACAGATATGCACACATCAGAAATGAAACGTGCACTCTATGGCACGCAGAATGATACTTGTTGACATTTCATTGCCAAGGGACGTAATACGTGTACGGGAAAATAGGACAAACAGAGATAACTTAGATTTTTACGCGATCTGATAGTACATATGATTATTATTCATAATAGTAATACGTAAAGAATATGTACAATATTATCTGGCTTGTTGTTATGATTGTTAATATGACTATTGTTATAATTATTGCAGCAAACCTGTATCAAGACACAACGTTAATCGCTTCTCAAGTGAGCCCAGAAGTTGCATGTACAAGCCATGACAAGCCAACAATGCGTTCCACCGTAAGTTTTTCATATGTATACGTACTTTCAACAGATATGCACAAGTCAGAAATGAAAACGGGCACTCTATGGCACGCAGAATGATACTTGTTGACATTTCATTGCCAAGGGACGTAATACGTGTACGGAAAATAGGACAAACAGAGATAACTTAGATTTTTACGCGATCTGATAGTACATATGATTATTATTCATAATAGTAATACGTATAGAATATGTACAATATTATCTGGCTTGTTGTTATGATTGTTAATATGACTATTGTTATAATTATTGCAGCAAACCTGTATCAAGACACAACGTTAATCGCTTCTCAAGTGAGCCCAGAAGTTGCATGTACAAGCCATGACAAGCCAACAATGCGTTCCACCGTAAGTTATCATATGTATACGCACTTTCAACAGATATGCACACGTCAGAAATGAAACGGGCACTCTATGGCACGCAGAATGATACTTGTTGACATTTTATTGCCAAGGGACGTAATACGTTGTACGGGAAAATAGGACAAACAGAGATAACTTAGATTTTTACGCGATCTGATAGTACATATGATAATTATTTCATAATAGTAATACGTAAAGAATATGTACAATATTATCTGGCTTGTTGTTATAATTGTTAATATGACTATTGTTATAATTATTGCAGCAAACCTGTATCAAGACACAACGTTAATCGCTTTTCAAGTGAGCCCAGAAGTTGCATGTACAAGCCATTGACAAGCCAACAATGCGTTCCACCGTAAGTTTTTCATATGTATACGCACTTTCAACAGATATGCACACATCAGAAATGAAACGTGCACTCTATGGCACGCAGAATGATACTTGTTGACATTTCATTGCCAAGGGACGTAATACGTGTACGGGAAAATAGGACAAACAGAGATAACTTAGATTTTTACGCGATCTGATAGTACATATGATTATTATTCATAATAGTAATACGTAAAGAATATGTACAATATTATCTGGCTTGTTGTTATGATTGTTAATATGACTATTGTTATAATTATTGCAGCAAACCTGTATCAAGACACAACGTTAATCGCTTCTCAAGTGAGCCAGAAGTTGCATGTACAAGCCATGACAAGCCAACAATGCGTTCCACCGTAAGTTTTTTCATATGTATACGTACTTTCAACAGATATGCACAAGTCAGAAATGAAACGGGCACTCTATGGCACGCAGAATGATACTTGTTGACATTTCATTGCCAAGGGACGTAATACGTGTACGGGAAAATAGGACAAACAGAGATAACTTAGATTTTTACGCGATCTGATAGTACATATGATTATTATTCATAATAGTAATACGTAAAGAATATGTACAATATTATCTGGCTTGTTGTTATGATTGTTAATATGACTATTGTTATAATTATTGCAGCAAACCTGTATCAAGACACAACGTTAATCGCTTCTCAAGTGAGCCCAGAAGTTGCATGTACAAGCCATGACAAGCCAACAATGCGTTCCACCGTAAGTTTTTCATATGTATACGCACTTTCAACAGATATGCACACATCAGAAATGAAACGTGCACTCTATGGCACGCAGAATGATACTTGTTGACATTTCATTGCCAAGGGACGTAATCTACGTGTACGGGAAAATAGGACAAACAGAGATAACTTAGATTTTTACGCGATCTGATAGTACATACGATTATTATTCATAATAGTAATACGTATAGAATATGTACAATATTATCTGGCTTGTTGTTATGATTGTTAATATGACTATTGTTATAATTATTGCAGCAAACCTGTATCAAGACACAACGTTAATCGCTTCTCAAGTGAGCCCAGAAGTTGCATGTACAAGCCATGACAAGCCAACATTGCGTTCCACCGTAAGTTTATCATATGTATACGTACTTTCAACAGATATGCACAAGTCAGAAATGAAACGGGCACTCTATGGCACGCAGAATGATACTTGTTGACATTTCATTGCCAAGGGACGTAATACGTGTACGGGAAAATAGGACAAACAGAGATAACTTAGATTTTTACGCGATCTGATAGTACATACGATTATTATTCATAATAGTAATACGTATAGAATATGTACAATATTATCTGGCTTGTTGTTATAGATTGTTAATATGACTATTGTTATAATTATTGCAGCAAACCTGTATCAAGACACAACGTTAATCGCTTCTCAAGTGAGCCCAGAAGTTGCATGTACAAGCCATGACAAGCCAACATTGCGTTCCACCGTAAGTTTATCATATGTATACGTACTTTCACACAGATATGCACAAGTCAGAAATGAAACGGGCACTCTATGGCACGCAGAATGATACTTGTTGACATTTCATTGCCAAGGGGACGTAATACGTGTACGGGAAAATAGGACAAACAGAGATAACTTAGATTTTTACGCGATCTGATAGTACATACGATTATTATTCATAATAGTAATACGTATAGAATATGTACAATATTATCTGGCTTGTTGTTATGATTGTTAATATGACTATTGTTATAATTATATGCAGCAAACCTGTATCAAGACACAACGTTAATCGCTTCTCAAGTGAGCCCAGAAGTTGCATGTACAAGCCATGACAAGCCAACATTGCGTTTCCACCGTATGTTTATCATATGTATACGTACTTTCAACAGATATGCACAAGTCAGAAATGAAACGGGCACTCTATGGCACGCAGAATGATACTTGTTGACATTTCATTGCCAAGGGACGTAATACGTGTACGGGAAAATAGGACAAACAGAGATAACTTAGATTTTTACGCGATCTGAATAGTACATATGATTATTATTCATAATAGTAATACGTATAGAATATGTACAATATTATCTGGCTTGTTGTTATGATTGTTAATATGACTATTGTTATAATTATTGCAGCAAACCTGTATCAAGACACAACGTTAATCGCTTCTCAAGTGAGCCAGGAAGTTGCATGTACAAGCCATGACAAGCCAACAATGCGTTCCACCGTAAGTTTTTCATATGTATACGTACTTTCAACAGATATGCACAAGTCAGAAATGAAACGGGCACTCTATGGCACGCAGAATGATACTTGTTGACATTTCATTGCCAAGGGACGTAATACGTGTACGGGAAAATAGGACAAACAGAGATAACTTAGATTTTTACGCGATCTGATAGTACATATGATTATTATTCATAATAGTAATACGTAAAGAATATGTACAATATTATCTGGCTTGTTGTTATGATTGTTAATATGACCTATTGTTATAATTATTGCAGCAAACCTGTATCAAGACACAACGTTAATCGCTTCTCAAGTGAGCCCAGAAGTTGCATGTACAAGCCATGACAAGCCAACAATGCGTTCCACCGTAAGTTTTTCATATGTATACGTACTTTCAACAGATATGCACAAGTCAGAAATGAAACGGGCACTCTATGGCACGCAGATGATACTTGTTGACATTTCATTGCCAAGGGACGTAATACGTGTACGGGAAAATAGGACAAACAGAGATAACTTAGATTTTTACGCGATCTGATAGTACATATGATTATTATTCATAATAGTAATACGTATAGAATATGGTACAATATTATCTGGCTTGTTGTCATGATTGTTAATATGACTATTGTTATAATTATTGCAGCAAACCTGTATCAAGACACAACGTTAATCGCTTCTCAAGTGAGCCCAGAAGTTGCATGTACAAGCCATGACAAGCCAACAATGCGTTCCACCGTAAGTTTTTCATATGTATACGCACTTTCAACAGATATGCACACATCAGAAATGAAACGTGCACTCTATGGCACGCAGAATGATACTTGTTGACATTTCATTGCCAAGGGACGTAATACGTGTACGGGAAAATAGGACAAACAGAGATAACTTAGATTTTTTACGCGATCTGATAGTACATATGATTATTATTCATAATAGTTAATACGTAAAGAATATGTACAATATTATCTGGCTTGTTGTTATGATTGTTAATATGACTATTGTTATAATTATTGCAGCAAACCTGTATCAAGACACAACGTTTATTTGCTTTTCAAGTGAGCCCAGAAGTTGCATGTACAAGCCATGACAAGCCAACAATGCGTTCCACCGTAAGTTTTTCATATGTATACGCACTTTCAACAGATATGCACACATCAGAAAATGAAACGTGCACTCTATGGCACGCAGAATGATACTTGTTGACATTTCATTGCCAAGGGACGTAATACGTGTACGGGAAAATGGGACAAACAGAGATAACTTAGATTTTTACGCGATCTGATAGTACATATGATTATTATTCATAATAGTAATACGTAAAGAATATGTACAATATTATCTGGCTTGTTGTTATGATTGTTAATATGACTATTGTTATAATTATTGCAGCAAACCTGTATCAAGACACAACGTTAATCGCTTCTCAAGTGAGCCCAGAAGTTGCATGTACAAGCCATGGACAAGCCAACAATGCGTTCCACCGTAAGTTTTTCATATGTATACGTACTTTCAAACAGATATGCACAAGTCAGAAATGAAACGGGCACTCTATGGCACGCAGAATGATACTTGTTGACATTTCATTGCCAAGGGACGTAATACGTGTACGGGAAAATAGGACAAACAGAGATAACTTAGATTTTTACGCGATCTGATAGTACATATGATTATTATTCATAATAGTAATACGTAAAGAATATGTACAATATTATCTGGCTTGTTGTTATGATTGTTAATATGACTATTGTTATAATTATTGCAGCAAACCTGTATCAAGACACAACGTTAATCGCTTCGCAAGTGAGCCCAGAAGTTGCATGTACAAGCCATGACAAGCCAAGCAATGCGTTCCACCGTAAGTTTTTTCATATGTATACGTACTTTCAACAGATATGCACAAGTCAGAAATGAAACGGGCACTCTATGGCACGCAGAATGATACTTGTTGACATTTCATTGCCAAGGGACGTAATTACGTGTACGGGAAAATAGGACAAACAGAGATAACTTAGATTTTGTTACGCGATCTGATAGTACATATGACTTATTATTCATAATAGTAATACGTATGAGAATATGTACCATATTATCTGGCTTGTTGTTATGATTGTTAATATGACTATTGTTATAATTATTGCAGCAAACCTCCTGTATCAAGACACAACGTTAATCGCTTCTCAAGTGAGCCCAGAAGTTGCATGTACAAGCCATGACAAGCCAACATTGCGTTCCACCGTAAGTTTATCATATGTATACGTACTTTCAACAGATATGCACAAGTCAGAAATGAAACGGGCACTCTATGGCACGCAGCATGATACTTGTTGACATTTCATTGCCAAGGGACGTAATACGTGTACGGGAAAATAGGACAAACAGAGATAACTTAGATTTTTACGCGATCTGATAGTACATATGATTATTATTCGTAATAGTAATACGTATAGAATATGTACAATATTATCTGGCTTGTTGTTATGATTGTTAATATGACTTTTGTTATAATTATTGCAGCAAACCTGTATCAAGACACAACGTTAATCGCTTCTCAAGTGAGCCCAGAAGTTGCATGTACAAGCCATGACAAGCCAACAATGCGTTCCACCGTAAGTTTTTCATATGTATACGCACTTTCAACAGATATGCACACATCAGAAATGAAACGTGCACTCTATGGCACGCAGAATGATACTTGTTGACATTTCATTGCCAAGGGACGTAATACGTGTACGGGAAAATAGGACAAACAGAGATAACTTAGATTTTTACGCGATCTGATAGTACATATGATTATTATTCATAATAGTAATACGTATAGAATATGTACCATATTATCTGGCTTGTTGTTATGATTGTTAATATGACTATTGTTATAATTATTGCAGCAAACCTGTATCAAGACACAACGTTAATCGCTTCTCAAGTGAGCCCAGAAGTTGCATGTACAAGCCATGACAAGCCAACATTGCGTTCCACCGTAAGTTTATCATATGTATACGTACTTTCAACAGATATGCACAAGTCAGAAATGAAACGGGCACTCTATGGCACGCAGCATGATACTTGTTGACATTTCATTGCCAAGGGACGTAATACGTGTACGGGAAAATAGGACAAACAGAGATAACTTAGATTTTTACGCGATCTGATAGTACATATGATTATTATTCATAATAGTAATACGTATAGAATATGTACAATATTATCTGGCTTGTTGTTATGATTGTTAATATGACTTTTGTTATAATTATTGCAGCAAACCTGTATCAAGACACAACGTTAATCGCTTCTCAAGTGAGCCCAGAAGTTGCATGTACAAGCCATGACAAGCCAACAATGCGTTCCACCGTAAGTTTTTCATATGTATACGCACTTTCAACAGATATGCACACATCAGAAATGAAACGTGCACTCTATGGCACGCAGAATGATACTTGTTGACATTTCATTGCCAAGGGACGTAATACGTGTACGGGAAAATAGGACAAACAGAGATAACTTAGATTTTTACGCGATCTGATAGTACATATGATTATTATTCATAATAGTAATACGTATAGAATATGTACCATATTATCTGGCTTGTTGTTATGATTGTTAATATGACTATTGTTATAATTATTGCAGCAAACCTGTATCAAGACACAAGGTTAATCGCTTCTCAAGTGAGCCCAGAAGTTGCATGTACAAGCCATGACAAGCCAACATTGCGTTCCACCGTAAGTTTATCATATGTATACGTACTTTCAACAGATATGCATAAGTCAGAAATGAAACGGGCACTCTATGGCACGCAGAATGATACTTGTTGACATTTCATTGCCAAGGGACGTAATACGTGTACGGGAAAATAGGACAAACAGAGATAACTTAGATTTTTACGCGATCTGATAGTACATATGATTATTATTCATAATAGTAATACGTATAGAATATGTACAATATTATCTGGCTTGTTGTTATGATTGTTAATATGACTATTGTTATAATTATTGCAGCAAACCTGTATCAAGACACAACGTTAATCGCTTCTCAAGTGAGCCCAGAAGTTGCATGTACAAGCCATGACAAGCCAACAATGCGTTCCACCGTAAGTTTTTCATATGTATACGCACTTTCAACAGATATGCACACATCAGAAATGAAACGGGCACTCTATGGCACGCAGAATGATACTTGTTGACATTTCATTGCCAAGGGACGTAATACGTGTACGGGAAAATAGGACAAACAGAGATAACTTAGATTTTTACGCGATCTGATAGTACATATGATTATTATTCATAATAGTAATAAGTAAAGAATATGTACAATATTATCTGGCTTGTTGTTATGATTGTTAATATGACTATTGTTATAATTATTGCAGCAAACCTGTATCAAGACACAACGTTAATCGCTTTTCAAGTGAGCCCAGAAGTTGCATGTACAAGCCATGACAAGCCAACAATGCGTTCCACCGTAAGTTTTTCATATGTATACGCACTTTCAACAGATATGCACACATCAGAAATGAAACGTGCACTCTATGGCACGCAGAATGATACTTGTTGACATTTCATTGCCAAGGGACGTAATACGTGTACGGGAAAATAGGACAAACAGAGATAACTTAGATTTTTACGCGATCTGATAGTACATATGATTATTATTCATAATAGTAATACGTAAAGAATATGTACAATATTATCTGGCTTGTTGTTATGATTGTTAATATGACTATTGTTATAATTATTGCAGCAAACCTGTATCAAGACACAACGTTAATCGCTTCTCAAGTGAGCCCAGAAGTTGCATGTACAAGCCATGACAAGCCAACAATGCGTTCCACCGTAAGTTTTTCATATGTATACGTACTTTCAACAGATATGCACAAGTCAGAAATGAAACGGGCACTCTATGGCACGCAGAATGATACTTGTTGACATTTCATTGCCAAGGGACGTAATACGTGTACGGGAAAATAGGACAAACAGAGATAACTTAGATTTTTACGCGATCTGATAGTACATATGATTATTATTCATAATAGTAATACGTAAAGAATATGTACAATATTATCTGGCTTGTTGTTATGATTGTTAATATGACTATTGTTATAATTATTGCAGCAAACCTGTATCAAGACACAACGTTAATCGCTTTTCAAGTGAGCCCAGAAGTTGCATGTACAAGCCATGACAAGCCAACAATGCGTTCCACCGTAAGTTTTTCATATGTATACGCACTTTCAACAGATATGCACACATCAGAAATGAAACGTGCACTCTATGGCACGCAGAATGATACTTGTTGACATTTCATTGCCAAGGGACGTAATACGTGTACGGGAAAATAGGACAAACAGAGATAACTTAGATTTTTACGCGATCTGATAGTACATATGATTATTATTCATAATAGTAATACGTATAGAATATGTACAATATTATCTGGCTTGTTGTTATGATTGTTAATATGACTATTGTTATAATTATTGCAGCAAACCTGTATCAAGACACAACGTTAATCGCTTCTCAAGTGAGCCCAGAAGTTGCATGTACAAGCCATGACAAGCCAACAATGCGTTCCACCGTAAGTTTTTCATATGTATACGCACTTTCAACAGATATGCACACATCAGAAATGAAACGTGCACTCTATGGCACGCAGAATGATACTTGTTGACATTTCATTGCCAAGGGACGTAATACGTGTACGGGAAAATAGGACAAACAGAGATAACTTAGATTTTTACGCGATCTGATAGTACATATGATTATTATTCATAATAGTAATACGTATAGAATATGTACCATATTATCTGGCTTGTTGTTATGATTGTTAATATGACTATTGTTATAATTATTGCAGCAAACCTGTATCAAGACACAACGTTAATCGCTTCTCAAGTGAGCCCAGAAGTTGCATGTACAAGCCATGACAAGCCAACATTGCGTTCCACCGTAAGTTTATCATATGTATACGTACTTTCAACAGATATGCACAAGTCAGAAATGAAACGGGCACTCTATGGCACGCAGAATGATACTTGTTGACATTTCATTGCCAAGGGACGTAATACGTGTACGGGAAAATAGGACAAACAGAGATAACTTAGATTTTTACGCGATCTGATAGTACATATGATTATTATTCATAATAGTAATACGTATAGAATATGTACAATATTATCTGGCTTGTTGTTATGATTGTTAATATGACTATTGTTATAATTATTGCAGCAAACCTGTATCAAGACACAACGTTAATCGCTTCTCAAGTGAGCCCAGAAGTTGCATGTACAAGCCATGACAAGCCAACAATGCGTTCCACCGTAAGTTTTTCATATGTATACGCCCTTTCAACAGATATGCACACATCAGAAATGAAACGTGCACTCTATGGCACGCAGAATGATACTTGTTGACATTTCATTGCCAAGGGACGTAATACGTGTACGGGAAAATAGGACAAACAGAGATAACTTAGATTTTTACGCGATCTGATAGTACATATGATTATTATTCATAATAGTAATACGTAAAGAATATGTACAATATTATCTGGCTTGTTGTTATGATTGTTAATATGACTATTGTTATAATTATTGCAGCAAACCTGTATCAAGACACAACGTTAATCGCTTTTCAAGTGAGCCCAGAAGTTGCATGTACAAGCCATGACAAGCCAACAATGCGTTCCACCGTAAGTTTTTCATATGTATACGCACTTTCAACAGATATGCACACATCAGAAATGAAACGTGCACTCTATGGCACGCAGAATGATACTTGTTGACATTTCATTGCCAAGGGACGTAATACGTGTACGGGAAAATGGGACAAACAGAGATAACTTAGATTTTTACGCGATCTGATAGTACATATGATTATTATTCATAATAGTAATACGTAAAGAATATGTACAATATTATCTGGCTTGTTGTTATGATTGTTAATATGACTATTGTTATAATTATTGCAGCAAACCTGTATCAAGACACAACGTTAATCGCTTCTCAAGTGAGCCCAGAAGTTGCATGTACAAGCCATGACAAGCCAACAATGCGTTCCACCGTAAGTTTTTCATATGTATACGTACTTTCAACAGATATGCACAAGTCAGAAATGAAACGGGCACTCTATGGCACGCAGAATGATACTTGTTGACATTTCATTGCCAAGGGACGTAATACGTGTACGGGAAAATAGGACAAACAGAGATAACTTAGATTTTTACGCGATCTGATAGTACATATGATTATTATTCATAATAGTAATACGTAAAGAATATGTACAATATTATCTGGCTTGTTGTTATGATTGTTAATATGACTATTGTTATAATTATTGCAGCAAACCTGTATCAAGACACAACGGTAATCGCTTTTCAAGTGAGCCCAGAAGTTGCATGTACAAGCCATGACAAGCCAACAATGCGTTCCACCGTAAGTTTTTCATATGTATACGCACTTTCAACAGATATGCACACATCAGAAATGAAACGTGCACTCTATGGCACGCAGAATGATACTTGTTGACATTTCATTGCCAAGGGACGTAATACGTGTACGGGAAAATAGGACAAACAGAGATAACTTAGATTTTTACGCGATCTGATAGTACATATGATTATTATTCATAATAGTAATACGTAAAGAATATGTACAATATTATCTGGCTTGTTGTTATGATTGTTAATATGACTATTGTTATAATTATTGCAGCAAACCTGTATCAAGACACAACGTTAATCGCTTCTCAAGTGAGCCCAGAAGTTGCATGTACAAGCCATGACAAGCCAACAATGCGTTCCACCGTAAGTTTTTCATATGTATACGTACTTTCAACAGATATGCACAAGTCAGAAATGAAACGGGCACTCTATGGCACGCAGAATGATACTTGTTGACATTTCATTGCCAAGGGACGTAATACGTGTACGGGAAAATAGGACAAACAGAGATAACTTAGATTTTTACGCGATCTGATAGTACATATGATTATTATTCATAATAGTAATACGTAAAGAATATGTACAATATTATCTGGCTTGTTGTTATGATTGTTAATATGACTATTGTTATAATTATTGCAGCAAACCTGTATCAAGACACAACGTTAATCGCTTTTCAAGTGAGCCCAGAAGTTGCATGTACAAGCCATGACAAGCCAACAATGCGTTCCACCGTAAGTTTTTCATATGTATACGCACTTTCAACAGATATGCACACATCAGAAATGAAACGTGCACTCTATGGCACGCAGAATGATACTTGTTGACATTTCATTGCCAAGGGACGTAATACGTGTACGGGAAAATAGGACAAACAGAGATAACTTAGATTTTTACGCGATCTGATAGTACATATGATTATTATTCATAATAGTAATACGTATAGAATATGTACAATATTATCTGGCTTGTTGTTATGATTGTTAATATGACTATTGTTATAATTATTGCAGCAAACCTGTATCAAGACACAACGTTAATCGCTTCTCAAGTGAGCCCAGAAGTTGCATGTACAAGCCATGACAAGCCAACAATGCGTTCCACC
>JAWPHD010019062.1:0-37237 GCA_037043455.1 Cyrtodaria siliqua
CATAAAGAATCTCATACACTGTATACCAAACCATAAGAATACCGTTAGACACTGTATACAGACCTAAGAAACCTTATACACGGTGTACCGACCACTACGAATCTTATACATTTGTTGTGTGTACAGACTATAAGAACCTTATACACTGTATACAAAGACTAAGAAAACGTATACATTGTATTCAGATCAATTATTTACATCGCTATTGCATTCGCTACGATACATCTTCTTTGACACGCTGCATTTAATTTTCCAATGAATACCATTACCTTCGGAATATTTCATGATATGCCCTTTAAACGGTTTTCATTGGATATGATGGGCGCGGAGCTTTACTGAAATAGAATATTGAGCGCATGAGGAGTGGTGTCTAAAATGTTGCCGATTCGTAAACGGCTGTTACATTTTACTCCATAAAAAATCCCCTGTACAAATAAACTAATTTTTTTCGAAATAAGTAGTTAATATCTGGCCTATATATAGAGAAGAAATCAACGCAAATTTAAAAGGTAAAATATGTTATTGTAAATATAAGGAACGACAATGCGCTATTTTGGTTTTCATTGGGGTATTGAAAATAATTTTGGATAGTTTAAAGTACGCGCGTGGAGTCCTTCAGGACTCTACACTCTTTAAACTACCCCAAATATTTTTCATACCCCGCAATGAAAACCAAAAGAGCGCAGTTTCATTCCTTTAATTTATTCACATGTGTTTTAGTGATGAGAGGGTTGGTGTAATATTTATATCGTGTACAACTACTAAGTTTTTCTCGATTTAACATTTTTCTCGTGAGTTATTTTATTACGCAATATGTATAATATACAATATATCACGGACTCTTGGTTTTGGCGTTTTACAACTAAAAATGTTGACGTTCTATATCCATATAAAAATAGCAAATTGTCGAGGAAAATTATTCCACAAGTACCTTATATTATAAGACGTTTATTGAACGAAATAAATATGTCATGTAAACAATTTATTAGGGGGGGGTCAATTCACGCGCTTTCATATGATATTACGCAATATCAGTACACCTTCGTTTAACGCTGTATTGAAATATGATCATACGACTTTGGACAATAGAAATTACTCTCAGGCAGTCGATCATGATAATATAGTCCACATCATTATGTAATATACCCACATCATAATGTAATTATAAAACCTCATCATAATGAAAATATAACCACATCATAATGAAATATAACCACATTCATCATAATGTAATATATAACCTCATCTTCTATGTATTATAAACCACTTATAGTGTAATATAACCACATCATATTGTAATATAGCCACATCGATAATGCAATATAACAAAATCATTATGTAATATCCCCCACATCATAGAATGTAAATATACCAAATCACAAGTGTAATATAACCACTAACATAATGTAAGTAATATTAGCCACTAGGTCATAACTAGTAATATATAACCCACATCATTATGTAATATATGCCACATACTAAGTGTATAATATGAACCACATCATAATTTTATATAACACACATCATAATCATAATGTATAATATAACCTCATGATAATGTAGTATAACCACATCATAATGTGAATAAAACCACTTCATAATGTAATATACTACCACAACCAATATATGTTATATAGTAGAGTATATCCATAATGTAATAATAAACCACCGGTAGAATGTAATATAATCCACATCACAATGTAATATAGCCACATCATAATGTATTATAACCACAATATTATGGAAATAATATCCACGTCGTAAATGTAATATAACCACATCATAATGTAATATAACAACATCATTATGTATTATTAACACATCATTATGTAATATTGGCCCACATCATAATGTAATATAACCACATCATAATGTAATATAGCCTATCAACATAATGATAATATAACCACATCATAATGTAATTATAGGCACATCATACAATGTAATATGAGCCACATCCATAGATTAATATAACCACCTGTCATACTAGTAATATGGCCACATCATAATGTAATATAGCTTCCATATCATAGATTAATATAACCACCTCATAATGTAATATAGCCACATCATAATGTCATATAGCCTATCATAATGTAATATAGCCTATGCAGTAATTAAGTATAACCGACTATCATAATGTAATATAGCCACATCATAATGTAATCTAACACATCGTTAATGTAAATATAACCAAATTTTTATGCAATATAACCACATCATAATGTATTTAACCACACGTAATGTATGTACAATATCCCATCATAATGTATATAAAGCCACATCATAATGTAATATAGCCATATCATAAGATTATAATAACCTCATCATAATGAAATTAGTAAACTACATAATAACGTAATATAACTCCAATATCATAATGAAATATAACCAAATCATAATGCATTATAACTACATCATAATGATAGTATACACCACTTCATAAAGTACTAATAACCACATCATAAGTTAATATATAACGCATATCATGATGTAATATATAACCGCATCATATGTCATATAACCACATCATAATGTGACATAACCACACCATAATGTAATATAACCGCACCATAATGTAATATAGCTCACACTCATAATGTAATATAACCACATCATAATAAAATATAACCACATCATAATGAAATATAACTACCTAATAATGTATAAAACCACATCATATTGTGATATAAACACATCGTAATGTAATATGACCCTCATCTTTTTTGTATTATAACCACATTATAGTGTAATACTAAACCACATCATAGTGTAATATAGCCACATCATAATGCAATATATAACAAAATATGCAATATAACAAAATCATTATGTAATATACCCACACCATAATGTAATATAGCCACATCATAATGTAATATAACCACATCATAATGTAATATAACCACATCATAATATAATATAACCACATCATAATGTAATATAACCATATCATAATGTAACATAACTACATCATAATGTAATATAACCAGATCGTAATGTAATATAACCACATCATAATGTTATATAGCCACATCATAATGTAATATAACCACATCATAATGTAATATAGCCACATCATAATATAATATAGCCACATAATAATGTAATATAGCCACATCATAATGTAATATAACTACATCATAATGTAATATAACCAGATCATATTGTAATATAACCTCATCATAATGTTATATATAACCAGATCATAATGTTATATAACCTCATGAAAATGTAATATATAACCAGATCATAATGTATTATAACCACATCATAATGTAATATAACCAAATCATATTGTAATATAGCCTCATCATAATGTAATATAACCACATCATTATGTAATATAACCACGTCATAATGTAGATGATGTAATATAATCTCATCATAATGTGATATAGCCACATCATAATGTAATATACCCACATCCTTATGTAATATAGCCACATCATAATTTAACATAGCCACGTCATAATGAAATATAACCTCTTTATAATGTAAGATAACCGCATCATTATGTATTATAACCACATCATATGGGAATATAACCACATCATTATGTCATATAACCATATCATAATGTGACATAATCGCAACACAATTTAATATAACCACACCATTGTGTAATATAACCGCACGATAATATAATATAACCACATATTAATGTAATATAACCAAATCATAATGTAATATAACCAAATCATAATATAATATATCCACCTCATAATGTATTATAACCGCATCATAGTGAAATATAACCACATCATAATGTAATATAACCGAATCATTATATAATATAACCGCACCATTATGTAATATAACCGCATCATGATGTAATATAACCACATCATAATGAAGTATAACCGCATCATTATGTAATATAACCACATCATAATTTAAAGTAACACATCATAATGTAATGTCAGCAAATTAAATGTAACATAAGCACATCATAATAAAATGTGACCCCATCAAAATGTTCAGTAACCAATTAAGAATTAAAGTAAGCATCACATTCGTTATATTAAACTACCGAAATCTCTCTTGAATATTACGATATTCACTTTTCTTGAAGATTTATAATCAGTTTCAGTTGATTTATAATCATTGGGAAACAGGAAATACAGCGTTTATCATCGATACAAAGCAACCAAATGGATAACATGACGTCCACACAACTATGTGACGTCACGCGTTAATTTACAACATTTTAAGGTCTGATTACAGTCGAAGAAAACAAGGTACAAAGAAGTTCCAAATCATCTATCTAGTGGAAAATATTTCCATAGGGATTTATATCCCAGTAGGAATTATTACTTTTCCGTCCCTCAGAAATTCCGGTAAATCCTTGCAAGAAATGCCATATATAGCGATAAGTTAACTGCTTAAGAATTCCTTCATTCGACGGAAATCGTCTGATTCCTTTCAGACCTCTGCCTACAGTAGGTTTGTTTCATGGCGGAGGCATCTGTATGCGAAACTTTAGCATTCATCTCATATCTTTCTGAGGTTACTGTCCCAATATAATTTCATATAATGTTTAAAATAAAATTTCATTTCATTTCTGTATAATCCAAACCAGCACATATTTCGTTTTATGGATTTGTCTACGAAGTCGTGTTTGCCATAAGCATTTTCAAAATCATTGCATGATTTGCATGTTTTTTTAAATTCTATATTGAGATAAAAGTTGAATTTGTGTGTTTCGATTTATATCATGGATTTGATACCCCAAAGACGGGGTTGTCATGATAATTATCGATGTGAAAGATTGAGCTGTTGATGATATATACTGAACAAAATATATTAGCACCACTTTTTTAGAGACATAAGATTAAACATATGAACATATATACACTTGTTTGAAAAGCTAGGTAAGGATGTGATTGTTATTTTACTATTTTCTCAAACGAAGTATCAGAATTACCTCCCATATATTAAAAACGACTAAGTTCACAAATGATTGTTAATCTCAAACAAAAGCAATGCACATTTCTTAATTTTAAAATTACCTCCCTATTCATTGAAATAAGAATGATTTTCGATAACCCATGAAAATATGTTCCCGTCATAGTTGCTTAATGTTTATCACCGACTTTGTTTACGCATGACTTCTTAGCAGCATTATTACTGACCACTTCTAAGTCACGTTGTCATTGACCCCGAAAATACACGGCTTTGTATCTCGTCTATGAAAATGACTTTATTTTGCTCAATATATATGGCATATATAGGATACAGATGTAATTAAAGACACAGAAAAATCTTGTCAGAAATGTTGTTTCTTAAATATTGTTCACATGTTAAGGAAAAAACGTAATGCGAATTATCCTAACAAAGTAAAAAACGTCGCTGAAATAGAAGTTAATAGCCTCGAACCTCTGTGACCCTTTATTTAAATTGGAAATATATGTACTTTAATGACTGACGATATAAAGGACAACTTTAAAAAATCAACTTAAACCTAAAAAAAAGAGTATGATAATGGACCTTTGGAAACGGCCGAGCACGACACATACGAAATATTGCAGTCTCGGTTTGACTGAGACTGTTCATGAGCGGTAGTGGGATGTGCTAGCTACCGCTCACACCCTCTAGCCCCGGGTTGAGCAGAACTCAATATTCATAAAATCAATAGTACAACATTTTAACCATCCCGAAGAAGGCATGCATATGGCGGTGGACATGGAGTATACTGCTTCCCCATGTCGTACGGCGTATGGTCTTATTACAATTAAATGCCCCGAAGAGCGAATTAAACATAATGGAATTTAGTTAGGAGCAGCTGTTATGAAGCCTGCGTTAGATCTAAACAAAGTTTAGATAAGTGTTCATTTTGTGTAATTGATTTCTGTATTATTATCAGAGACCTACTTTAAATTCATAACCAAATTTCAAAGCACAACATTTATTACTACTTTTAATACACTTAAGCAATAGTGTAAAAACATAGTTACACAAATGGAAATCGAGAAAGCAACTGCACTTACACATGATACAGTTACACAAAGACAATAGTTGAGTACTCTCTCTGTCTGTCTGTCTGTCTGTCTCTCTCTCTTCCCAAATAACCAACTAATACCCGTCTTATAACTCTATTCGACGTATATAAGGATGGGTCTGCGGATGTTTCAGCATCGTTTGATCGTTGACCTTCTACTTTAAATACTTTATTACTTTTTATTGAAGTAAAGTTTCCAAAACATTATTTGCGTGAAAATTAGTGAACGAGGTATTTTAGCCAGATTACGTAGAAAATTCATGCTTATGATTTGGTGATTTCCATCAGTCCCTCCGTCCTTCCGTCTGTCCGTCATTTTTTTGTTTTGGTTGAGCCTGAATTTTCTGGCGTTCGCACCACTATTGGTGCATTTTGTTATTTTCTCTCACGAGTTAGCGGATTCAAACGAATGTTTAACATCGATATATATTTCATTTTATACTTTTTATCATCAAATTCACAATAAAATTTTAAGCCAACTGTATACTCTTCGTCGACATTAGTTATTCAGTGCTTAGTATTGCCTCTGTAATCCAACACCATCAACTAGTCAACTATCAACTAGTTTGGTTTAAGGACTGTTCTCTTAACACTGAACGACACAAATAAACAAATCCGTAGTACATTTACTGAATAATGAAAAAGCCATGTGGGTTTATAGTACTCGTTGATACGTCTTCAGCTGTTGTCACAATCGGGAATTTGTCGCACTCTTGAATCACAATCTGAAAAATATACTTTATATAAATAATTATAGTGTTGGGCAATATATAGTTAAGTACTGTCATACATTTCGTTTTGGTAACTAGAACTAATCAATCAGTATATACTTTATTTGTTTATTTTGTTTTGAATACACACTCAAGCCATTTAATGTAATATCCTTAACGTAATTACGTTATTTACTCAGATATTAAATCCCTTCTCCATTTCGAAGATACCTCGTAGCTCAGTGTAAAGGCGGTGACATGGCTGACTGGAATATCCTCATTTTTTATCTCATCTCTCTTTGAGGTTGCAACCCTAAATGAGCTAATATGATGTGTAATCGGGATCAACTCAATATAATGCATCATGATTAATTGTGCCATACCTTAAAACCCTCAAGCAGACAACCTATGAAGATACCGCTACTGGTGTCACCTGGCAGGTATTCACCATGAACGAAAACTGCAATCGGTGTATACATTGGGACAGTATCACACGACCTCATCACCTAAAGCATCAATACAATTAACACGTTATTTGGAAAATCATTGCCATAGTCATCATCATCACATTATTATCATCAACATTATCGTCATCGTCATCGCCATCATTATCATCATCATCATCATAATCGTAATCATCATCATCATAATCATCGCCATCATATTCAACATCATCATTATCATCACCATCATCACCATCATCATTATCATCGCCATCGTTGTGGACTCACACCACTATTATCTCCCTTGAATACTCCTGCCCTACAGATTAAGAAGGTAGATAAAAAAAACAAGTTCGCTTTTCTACATTTTACAGGATACATTGATTTGTCTTTACCAGGTTCTAAATCTACAGCATTTTAGGAAGAGATCCCAGAAAAATGCATGTTGATATAAGATTTCTAGCTAATTCTGCCTCATTTTACCCATCATGGGTCTAATCTCCTCGGGGTTGTATTTTTGTCTAAATGTTGATAGGTGTCACGCAAACATGAAATTAAAAAAAGTTCAATCTGGTAAATATTCGTTAAAAGTTAATAGCATGCAGATATTGGATCAATGAAGAATTTAAGCATAAATACATGATGCAAAATCTTTTTTATCTCTATGCCACGAACAAAAACATTACAATGGGACCCTATGGAAAATTAATTGTGGTGTGAGACGTTAAGAAAGAGCTGCAGAATGGGTATCTTTATTCGTTATTCTTAAGGCATTGCGCTTTAGAGCTGCAGAATGGCATTTTCATCCGTCATCTCTAATGTATTGCGCTTTAGAGCTGCAGAACGAGTATCTTTCATCCTTTAATGCTAAGACTTTGCGCTTTAGAGCTGCAGAACAGGTATCTTTCATCATTCATCTCTAATGCCTTGCAATTTAGAGCTTCAGAATGGGAATTTCCATCATTCATCTCTAAGCCCTTGCGCTTTAGAGCTGCAGAACGGGTACCTTACATCCTTCAACACTAAGCATTGTTTGTGTATCTGTGAACGTTTCAGACATGTTAGGACACAGTTAACACGGTTATTCAGAAATCCCGTCTGTGTATGTATAGTTACTTCAAGTTATCTTCATATTGCAGGAATAAGCAGAAATTTTACTTGATACCATGTTTAACTAAAAATTAAATATATTTTCAAAACCAATACAGGTATAAGCATAATTTTAGCTTTATTTTACAGCTATTGGCTTGTTAAACAAACACACATATCAATGAAGACAAACTACTTTGAAAAAATGTCAAAATTAAAGCGAGAGACTGTTACTTTTCCTGGAAAATCAAAATTTTGACGGGTAACCCTTAGTTTGAGTTTATTATTTTCAGCATTTTTCTCCATAATCATTTCTTAAAGATCATTGTTATGCTATATTCAGATGTAGAGATGCCTTTTCATGTATATTTGAAAGTTTCAGACATAGCTGAGCACAAATGACCAGGAAAATGCAAAATCCTTATCACTACTGTAGATTTTCAAAATATTAAAGGTGCTCGGCCTGAATTTCGACCAATACCCTAGGTCACTAAAACTTGAATAATTTGAAAAGCAATAAACATGGAATCAAACTTTTAGCACTTTTCAGCGTGTAATTGATTTGTATACATATTCAATTATTATTGAGGTGATCATTAGAAAAAAAAATGACCTTAAGGACTCACACCACTATTATCTCCCTTGAATACTCCTGCCCTACAGATGAAGAAGGTAGATAAAAAAAACAAGTTCGCTTTTCTACATTTTACAGGATACATTGATTTGTCTTTACCAGGTTCTAAATCTACAGCATTTTAGGAAGAGATCCCAGAAAAATGCATGTTGATATAAGATTTCTAGCTAATTCTGCCTCATTTTACCCATCATGGGTCTAATCTCCTCGGGGTTGTATTTTTGTCTAAATGTTGATAGGTGTCACGCAAACATGAAATTAAAAAAAGTTCAATCTGGTAAATATTCGTTAAAAGTTAATAGCATGCAGATATTGGATCAATGAAGAATTTAAGCATAAATACATGATGCAAAATCTTTTTTATCTCTATGCCACGAACAAAAACATTACAATGGGACCCTATGGAAAATTAATTGTGGTGTGAGACGTTGTCGTCATCATCATCATCATCATCATCATCATCATCATCATCATCATATTAATCATCATCATCATCATCATCATAATCATCATCATCATCATCATCATCATCATAATCGTAATCATCATCATCATAATCATCGCCATCATCTTCAACATCATCATTATCATCACCATCACTTTGTATATTTTTGATAGAAACATAAGCGTTCGTTTACGGTTAAGCCGCAAAGCAAAACACGTTATTGCGAATTTAAGAAATTCAATTAGATTCCTGCTGGTATAATTAAGTAAGCATGAGTCCTTCTAAAGAAAACTGCTGAAGAATTGAGTGTCTCCACAAGAAATTCATCTTTGCGTATAAGTAAGCCAGACAGCTGGACAATCTCAAAAATGAGGGCGTCGTTAAATGAATATATTTACCGAATGTTGCACCACGTGCAGATTTTGTAACAACAGGCCTTACAAAGTTGGGTACATTGAAGAATCCGAAAAAAGTGATTTTATACGTTGATGGCATATCTAGTGACCTCGATCAGATAACATATGACAACGAAAACGATGATAAAGCAACACAAATGGCAGCTTCTACGGGAGTCAATCAACAACTTGATAATTGTTGTTTATTAACCAATTAAAAACATAAATCACAATATGAAGTTTTTGTTTTACCTGGCATGTGACGTTTTTGGAGACTTTGAAGGTTTATGTAAATAATAATCAGAATAAGCTCCATGCTGGAATCTAAAACTTCTCACAAACCCACAGCACGATTATATCGCATATTAAAGTTCATCTGCCACTAATAGTATATCAACACATCCTGCATTTTCACAATGAAGAACATGTAATAAAGTATTGCGGAAATTTTTTTTGGACACAAGGATTCAATCTGTTTTGGTTGAACAAATATTCCGGAGGTGTCACTGATAAACTATGGTGTAAGCATGTCCGTGCCTCTACTCTAAGTACCCAAGGCTTTAACAGTTAATATTACTTTTTCACAGATTTTGATCAAAGAGAATTTGATTCAGCTTCTACAGAAAACATCTACAAGAGAAGAAAATACTTGTCTTGCTTGTAATTATATCTGGGCTTTCTTTACAAACGCCCTTAGTTACAATTATGACATGTGGACTTGCGCTTATGTTTGTAGCATTTTATCTTTTCTTCAAGATAACGTATTAATTAGATTGCTAAAACAGTTTACCACCTGGTTTATGGAATCCTATGGGTACTAACTGTGCCCCACATGTCACATGTTAACCTTTTTGCAGTTATGAAAGAGCATGTATGGTGAGATTGTCACCTGCTAGCCAAGTGCCCCAGATGTCACATGTTAACCTTTTTGCAGTTATGAAAGATCATGTATGGTGAGGTTGTCACCTGGTAGCCAAGGATTCATAATTGATGCGTTTAATACTATTATTACATCTAGGTATGTAGCTGAGATACTTAATATTGGTAATCCGTTCTCATCATAGAGCCCAAATTTCGGAAACCATACCAGCATTCATATACTTGCAACAATGTTAAAGACTTCAATGATCGAAATCAAGTTAGTACAAGTTAACGTCTTCAGCAAAGGTTTTTGTTATCATAAACTACATAGATATTTCTTAAGGTTATATCGCGGAATCGAAAACTACTGGTGAAGTACACCAACCTAAAACAGTTCTGCGACTAGCCTTTGTTTTATGGAGATGTGATCTATAAACGTCGGAAGTTAATGGGACTAACGGGTTTAATATTTAGGTGTATCGTTTGCTAATTTATCTGGAGGTTGACTTTGTTGTTTGAGATTTCCTTTTGATGGGATATACTTTTATTTAGACTGTCGCGACAATCAATTTGGGCGCTGAATAGAGGATGAAAGCGAGGTGGTTTACGCTTACACATCATTTAAACTAACCGTTCTAAGTATGTAACCCTGTCTTCACTACTCTTTATGTTGTGTATTGTCCTGTTAATTCAGACTTTAATTCTCTCTTTTGATTAAGTTTGTGCCATTGGCGTTTGGGTGATGTGGTCTCTATAGGACCATTTATCTCATTTTGAATTGTTCATGGTATTGTAAGACTTGTGAACAATTACGAAAGTGCAGGAAGCAACGAGTAAGAAAGTATAGCTTTTAGGTTATTTGTATGATTGGTAGTAAAAACTGCTGTGGCTAAAATTCTTAGGAACACATTTGTAAGATATCTCGGCGGTCTCTATGTAAATACTATTGATTATAACTTGTTTGTCATACAATTATGACCACAGAAAAGAGTGTTTATCCTGTATAATAGAATTGCTCAAGATTAACAAAGTCTGAAGGTAATCTCTCGTTAAAATATGTTTCATATAAGAAAGACGCTGCAAAAACTCAAACTGAATGCCCACATTACTACAATCAAAAGTTTAATAGGACATCAAAGTATAACTTGGGAAGTTGTGTCTGGTAACCTGCATTAATAATTAAAATAGTTTTCCTAATTTAAGACATATTTCAACAAAACACTGTATTGGTTGGGTATTTTGTGAAATATATACAGTGGTATATAATAAATATGACAATACGTTCGTGATGTCGTTCGTGATGTTATTGTGCAAATGAAATAAGAGTCCCGTACAAAAAAAAACGTGTGCACGTCATGACTTGTGAAAACATACTAACTCAACTAAAATTTTTTTGGTGTGCAAATACACATCAAGCGATTAAATATAAAACGAGAAATCCAAAACATGAACTCCATGAAACTAAGAAAATGAATGAACTAATAGCTGGTAATGGAGAAAACGGTTTCGAAAATGTGAAACTAAAGGTCATTATCCATGCATAAAAAACACACACAATATACTGTAATTGACCCCAAAAAACGACGAAGGGTCTGATACGACGAGTATTAAAGCAAAACGTTACTCTTCATGAAACACTTCTCAAGTAAGCAAAAAGCATCAGAAATAGCATAATAAACATATATTGGATATTTGCTGTTAGGGAGTAAATAACAGATTGTATTTCATTAAAAAGTGAAATATTTTTACGAGTACATTTCATGAGTGCAAATGTTTTGTCCTACGTGAGATGAACTTACAACATACACGACAAAATAACAAAACATGCTCTTTGTTTTACCTAATTATACAACTGACCGATCTTTTTATATTTCTTTACAAAGAATATATAAATCATTGGCTCAACATTGTGAATATTCCAGTTCAGCATTTCTTTAATAGGCATCAAGTACAATCTAAATTATTAAAACTCATGTTTACTATTATAATTGTAAATAAGTGAATAGGGCCAACGTATTTTGAAATGTTGAGATAAAAAAGGAGAAAAGAAACGAAACAAATAAAAACAAAACAAAAACAAAAAACAAAACAAAAATAGATTTAAAAAATTTGAACAGGAAATGTAGCATTCAATGACAACATCCGACGAAATAACTCGCATAGAAACAAACAAGTACAAGAATAAATAAACGGAAAGGTATCACAAACATAAAAGGGTTGACACGTTTAACGTACATTTCTGCCTTGTTTCCATGACGACGGAAGAAATGTGACGTTGCAGTGCATAAGAACGAACGCTTCTGGAGAAGCATGATGGCCAGACAAACAAGTACGTGCATATGCGTTAGTGGCCACTATCTGGAATGCTATACTGCTTAGCATATCAACGCTCGAGCAAAAATCTGGTAAATTAGCAAAAGCATACAAGCATCTTATTTACTAGTGAAAAATTTATATTTAAAACAACACTGTTCTTATTCTAATTTGTCAGCACTACTGCGTACGAAATATCTAAATGTTTGCTCTAGAATCGAAAAGAACACAAGTAATATTTAATAAGTTTTGGAATAGATATTAGTACTATATATTTGGTGTAAACTGGACACAGTGCGAGCGTGATGTAAATAACGAATTTTGAATAGTTTGTTGATTTTCATACAGTCATATTAATCTGTAAACGAAGTATTTTTTTTTGTTGTATTTATCGTGTTTGATAATTTCAAAATTTCTCTTTTTATACTTTTATATCCTTGAGTTTATGTCATTATATTGTGTTATTACGTTATATTATATATTATGTGATGCATTATAGACATTTCCCAGTTTGAGAAAATCTATAACATATCCCTTCCTCTACTGTGCTATCTCGCCTAGTGCGCAAGATAGCACAGTAGCCAAATGTTATGAACTAAATGATAGACGTCACGATATTACGTCACGAATTGACGTCATGATATTACTCCGCGCTGTCGCCAAAGGAGTGACAGAAGAAGGAATACTTGTGTCAAAAGACAATTGGAAAGAAGTTCATCACAGAATATATATTATATAGTTTAATTAACATTTTTGTCGTGATACGGAAAATAATTCACTCGTGAGAAATATTCTTGCGATATAGAAACCAGGCGCGTAGCTAGGCGTACGCACTAACGCACGTGCGTACATTTTTTTTGAAAATTGAAAAAATAAAAAAGGTTTTTTTCTCGAAAAATGCAATAAAAATTAAGACCTTAGGGGGGTTAGGGGTAAACAGTCAGAAACAATAAATGTTTAGATTTTTTTTTTGTTCTAAAACATTTAATTGCATGTGCCACGTCAGTATTATTGCCTCCTTTATGGTTCGGAACACATTGAACAAAATCGCCCTACTAGCTACACCGAGAGAATGATCACGGAATCAGCCGAAATTATACGAGTGTCACTTTATATCCCCAACCGGGACTCCTCGGGTAATTACGTAAACTTTCATCATCTTCATCACCGAGGTAGTCCGAATGTTTATATCCCGAGTTAAAAGAGTTAATCCCCTTTGTTTACATCGCGGGAAATTCCAATATGTATGGCGACCTCTAATAATAAAACGGAGTTTGAGCCTCCTTATCAAGATGTATTTGATAAAACCGTATCTTATAATAACAACAATGACAAGATGCGCCTTCTCAATTGTAAATGGGACACCGTGCACCAGTTTGATTTTCCAAGCAGGTAATCTAACATAAATATATTTATTATCTATAATGTAAGATCGATTTGTTTACAATGGATTCAGTCGGTAGCGACGCGGGCTGTCAATCCAGGGGTTGTGAGTTCGAATCCCGGCTCGGCCAACTTTCTTTCCGACGATTGACAAGTCAGTGCGACATGCGTCATTCGTCTTCCGCCAAAGGGCTTAGTCTATGTGGAAAAGGAGCCAGTTGCTTGGGAAGATTGTTGTGTGGAGTATTGGTGTGAGAAAACCATGCATGAGTAGGTGAACTGAGAAATTGTTAAAAACGGCATTAAACCCCAATCAATCAATTACAATGGATTCGTCAGACTCGCATGGAATCGGATTAACCTATTGAACCCGTAACTAAGGGAAATGCTGGCCAAATTTTGAATTAAAGGGAGGCAACTCTTACACCATAATGTGTAATCTGGCTTATCGTTCGTCGTATTACGTTTTTCCCTAAGCCCCTTTTTCTCCAAACATTTCAAAGTTAAGAATTACCTCAATTTAAATTTCTCACATTTTCATTCGACTATAAATTCTTTAAGTTTTGATATGTAGCTGAGTTTGGTAAATTAGAACACTTTAACATTAAAATAAGATTTCTTTTGCAAATATTATATAATTTATAGGTCTATTAAGAATTTTAATGAAACTTATAAAAGTTGCTTGAAATGTTGACACCAATCATGTCGTTGACGAATTTGCGAGAAAAAAAGATCGCTGACTAGCTTTATTGTTTCACGTATAAGCCCTGTCGATAAACGTTATGGTGTTTAAATAAAATTAAATCGTTTTAATCGACTATTGTTAACTTTAAAGTGTTAAATTAAACATATTTTATGAACAACATGATATTAAGAACATCATAGTGAACAATTGATTTAAAATAAATATGTTGAATTCCAGTTTTATATTACCATAAATATAGGAGAGAGAGAGAGAGAGAGAGAGAGAGAGAGAGAGAGAGAGAGAGGAGAGGGAGAGAGAGAGGAGAGAGAGAGAGAGAGGTCAGGAGAGAGAGAGACAAAAAATAGGTTTCATGAGTTTGAAATGATAAGATGTCAGTGAAAGACAGAAGAATACTCTTATAGGGTCAGCCTGCGTTATAGGACATTGTTATAGTTATAGTTATAGTTACTGTTTGAAGCGCTTTGTTTCCAGAATATATCTGTGGACCGAGTTTACTCTTATATAGTCATAGCTTTTCAAATGTTTAAATTATGTTCATGTATTATGTAGGCCTAAACATTATTTACATATATCGAATGTCGAGTTAGTCATTCAAAGTAACATTTACATTGAGTCACGACTATGTCAAGATTATGTCAGGTCTAAAAAAACGGGACTCTGGTGATCATTTTAGATAAAATGAGGAATAAGCTATGTAATTTCTGTTGTATTTTTTTCCATTAAATAGTCGTGAAATTGCACAAAAACGCACCTCCGGCTATATAGCCAAAAAAAAAATTCCGGGGGGCATGCCCCCGGACCCCCCTAGATTTGGTGCGTACACTCAATTTCAGCCCAGCTACGCGCCTGGAAACTCGTGCGAAAACGCACTCGTTTCTATATCGCAAGAATCTTTCTCACTCGGGAAATATTTCCCGTATCACTTCAATAATGTTAATTAAACTCTATATGTTTCTACTGGTTACATTACGAGCGTACGTGAAAACGTACTAACTGTATGTGTTAGTTTAAATCAATCGAAAAATGAGATTGATCATTAAGCACTCATATATCACCATGCACCTATAGATAAGAAACATACTCATATTGCTATATCGCTTCCGTGTAACGTCGTAATACTTTTACGAAACGATAACCGCTTCCTTATAATGAACAAATAAAGAAAACATTCTAGAAATTAATAGTTTATGTTCTTCACTAGAAGAAGAAAACAACGTTATAATACTGTGAACACAATTTTGCATCAAGAGATACTATGCTACATGTGTCGTAAACAAAATAAAGATGTGTGGTTGTGGTGAAAAGACTGTCTACATTATCTATATATTTTCAATAGCTTGCTTTTTAACATACGATTATTAACTGATTAATCTTAAATGTATAGCGCTCTACTACTACTACTACTACTACTTCTACTACTACTTCCACTAATACTTCTGCTGCTGCTGCTGCTGCTGCTGCTGCTGCTGCGCTACTACCACTACTGCTGCTGATGTATCACAAATCTTAGTGTGTCATGCTTAGAATCGTATTTAAAACTTTAAAGCACCATTGTATCAACAGCAGACAATGCTATGTTTTAGTTAAAATGTTTCTTTATCATTTGAGCAAGATTTATTTATGAAATTGTTTATGAAAATGTTGGGTCATACTGCATACTGATAATTGCAAGTCGGTTACCCTGTCTTCACCTATCTTTTTGTTGTGTATTGTAACTATGATATAGTTAATTTGCTCTTTGTTTGTGGTACAGTGCGGATCTACGGTGCCGTTGCGTTTGGGTGCGGTCATTTTTCTCATAATATTGTTGTATTAACACTTGTTTCAAAGAAGACTACAATGATCAAGCATACACGCGCATCAGATACAGTGAGAATAAATAGCGGTCAACTGTCTCAATACCTCCCTCGTATAGAGGATAGGATAGCGGCTATGAAGAGACATATTCACCATTCAGCAACCGAAAGGGAGGAGCATAGCATTATCTTCATGAACACCTACTAGAGTGAACATATTTGAAGGTTTGTTGCAACTGATGTGTTGAAAAGGTTGGATAAGATAGAGCATGAGTTTTGCACGTGTACGGGTAGATAATGCACGAGTGTTAGCGAGTGCATTATCGTCCGTACACGTGCAAGACTCATGCTCTATTGTATTTGTACCACAATAACTAACATATGCTGTGTATACCCTCAGGTATTACACGATGCATAGTGTGTATTTAGGTTATTGTGGTACAAATCCTATATATGCTTAAACTTGTTTCGCATCATAAGCACAGAATATAATTATGTCCTAACATTGAACATCACTAAATATCCTGTATGATCATAGAAAACATATTAACACAACTAGACAACTGCACTTTAATGTGCATTAAGTGCTCGCTGATTTATTTGAGAATATATGTATTTGAAACAAGTAGGGTTAAATGCAGATGTTATTGTTGAAGTGTTGTCTTAATCTATACTGAAAGGAAAAGGAAACGTATAATACAAAAATTGTCTATACTACACTATTAGATACACCTAATTCTACGCAATATTTCAGATATATCTCAACGTGTTTTGTACAAAATGGGGCTACAACTAATTCCAGAAAGGACAACTCTGTCATGAAGTAGACATGTTAATCAAAGTATACTTTGTTACACGAAATTCATAAATGTTGAAGTTTCGCTTGAAAAAGTTTAGCCATTTCAGTACTGTGTTTAATGTTAAGAGATTGCAACGTTTAAAAATGAGATATAGGGTCCTTAGAAACCACAGCGTCCGAACGCAATGGCATCGTAGGTCCGCACTGTACTGCAAACAAGGACTTGATAATACAATGAAAGAGACAAAAAACAACAGAAAGGGTGGTGAAGACAGGGTTACCGACTTGGAACGGTCAATAGGCAATAAGGCCTACTGGTTAGCTTGAATCGATTTTATATGCGCACAATCCTCGCTATTATCCTGTCTTCAGCGCCCAAATAGACAATACCGTGTAAACAAAACTACATCCCATCAAAATGAATTCTCTAACAATAAAGTCCACATCCAGAGAAACTAACTAAAGAAACACATACAAAATAATAAACATCTCAGGATGTATCCAGAATCGTACTGAACAACCATAGTAGTTGCAGCTAAAGGGAAAACCAATCTAGGGTACCACCAGAAAACCCAAGGGACGAAAGCTCATGCACCCACCTCCCTTAGTTGGGGTTTTTAAGTTTGCTCACATGCTTGAGCCAAATGCACATTTTGTCAATAATGAAACTTTAAAGGAGTAACCATTGGTGTGTTCGGTGCTGTTTAAACCTTCTTTCCGCAAAGGCAGACCGAATACCTGTACCATTCGATTAAAAGTAGCATATTAAACATACAATATATAGTGGAAATACCCATTATGCGTTTCTTTTTCCTTTCAGTATATATCAAAAGAAGGTATACAAGTCGAATAGGAAATGTAGCGTTCACTGAACACATTCAACCAAAAACACGCCTACAAAACAAAGGGAAAAGGAAAGTATGTGATATCACAGACAATGGTTGATAATAGGAGAAAACCTTGGAAAGTTAAGATATACAGAGATATATGTAAAAATAATAATAACAATAATGTCTATAATGTAAAAAATGCGTTATCGATTTCAATGAAGCTATCATATTGTATTACCTAGGACGTATGTAACACGATTTCACTATGTCCAACCATCAGTAGACAAACATTGATATTATAATTAGGGCTTATTGCTCATAAATAGGTAGCAATATTATAGTAACGTCGAATACATAATACAATTATGTATTCGACGTTGCTACAACATAATATAATTATGTATTCGACGTTACTATACTATTGATACCTATTTATCATTAAATTGAATTGATATTTGCTGATTCAGAAAGGAAAACAAATTCATCAAGTTGTAAAGGCATCTATATAAACATGTTCGAGAACTTTTGAGTTGGACGGCTCAACATTACATTACCTGAATATCAAGCTACATTACACTGTCTAACATGTCTAAGTTCTTATTCTACAAATTAAAAAGTGTACCTACAGTGCATGCCTTTTAAGGTAAAGTAACATAACATAAGTGTCGATTCTTACGGATGGCGAGAGGTATACAGTACTGCTTCTACCCAAGAATAATCGGGTTGTTTGCCTCTACCATAAAAATTCGACCGTCATATATGGCCTTAACATGACGTAAAGCACCATTCAAATATACAAACAAATTTAAAAAAATATGTCAGTCAAGTTTCTGCTTACCTAGCTATGTGTTACTTACATACAGGTGCAGATGTTGATGTTAGATGGTGTGTTGTTGTTAACTCTGTTGTTGGCTTCGGAGTTGTCAATTGAGTTATCGATGTAGTGATACCAGTAGTTGTTGTTGAAACTATAGTAAAACATATTTAAATAACTTGTAAGAATCAATTTAATTTAAAATAAACAGAACATTGTTAAACTGTTGTAGAAATATATATCATGAGGTAATCCGCATTTTACATGAGTGATGGAAAGCCTGATCTTACACATGATGGAAGATAATAGTCACGCGCATCAATAATGACGTCAATAACGTGAACAGATACATGACGTCATTGTGTAAAAAACATTCAAACGTTAATTATTAGTGACGTCAACGCACAACATGTAAATGATATGCAAGAGCCTATGTTCCGATAAAAACAATTATACCTCGGGCTGGAATTCCTGATCTTTACCGGATACCCATGAAAGATTCTTATATTCACATACTAATACAAACCTAAATTGGATCATATATTTTCTTATATATAGAACGATATAATGCATGGTTTTTGATGGTGCATTGTCTTCCAAAGTACCACAAAGCTTAGGGCGGTAGCCCTGTCAATCATTTTGATGTCTTATTTGGCATTTTATTCATCTTTAAATTTGTTCTTTGTTTCTGTGTGTGTTTGTGGTGGACTTTCGTCCTTGAATGCTGCTTTTTCTGTTCGATTTTTGTATCTATATTTAGTATCTTGCGCGATTGGATTTATTCTGCATATCAAAGCATACTGACGTCATTTCGAATTTTTCAAATTCATCACTGATATTCGGCAGGTGCCCTCCTGATTTTTCAGGACTTCATCCGCGGTGAGGTAATTCGGTGTGCATATAATCCTAATACATTTAGGGATTCACGAACCTTTGGAGACCCTTTTAAAAGTACATAGAAATATAAAACACACATTTGAGGAAAGTTTGATGCTTTTGTCCAGCGTGTCTAGATTGGGTCCTAAAACCTGGGTTTTGGTCCCTAACTATATTATGCAAATCACCTGACCGGACTATTTTTCCCCCATAATTACAAGCGCCAAACACGAGAGATGATACTAGTATCGATCGAGGGCGAGAATGCATATCAAAGATCTTCCCAAAAATATTGAATTGGTAAGACATTTCGAAGACGACACTGCTGTTTATCAATGCTCTTAGAAAGTTTGTAACACACTTCTAAGGAATGTGAGTGTAATTCATCAACATTTTACTATGCTCCGGCAGGTTATGTTATCACCGGCAATTTTGACATTGTAGATAAACGTATTCGGCATTGTTTTTTTAAAGGTCCGAAGTATAGATTACCTTCAATTATTGATTTTAATGCATGTTGTGCTAAGAGCGTCCAGTTAATTGAGGAATTTAATAAAACATGGTGTCCTAGAGAACACGCAGACCCGAACTCCTTTTCTACTTGGAAAACGTCACTTGCTAAAATTTATAGATACACGCATTAGCGTTTATAATGATAACCCCTCTTTACTTCCTTCGAGACCTAGGTTTTCGTTTTGTAATTAATGGACCCCACACAAAGTGTAGTAGGGGAGCCATGTTGATTTTGTGCTTTCTGTCTGTCTGTATGTAGATCTGTCTGTAGGTCATGATCAGTATATGACCCCTATTGATTTGAGGGTCACTAGGTCAAAAGTCAAGGTCGCGGTGACATTGACTATCAAAACGATGTCCGATCAATAACTAGACAATGGTTGGACCTAGGGTCCTCAAACTTGGAAGGATGGTTGGTCATGTTTCTCAACTTATTCGTTTTTCTAGAGCTTGTACTTGAGTTGAGGACTTTAATATTCGTAATATTTGCATACATGTAACTAAAAATATACTCCAGCAGGGCTACCGTTACCATAAACGTAGAAAAAACTTTTCAAAATTGTAATATCGTAACCCTGACCTAATTTTAAAATATACAAGTAATTTAAGAACTACTGTTGGGAAATTAGTCTTCATATTAAATATCTAAAGTATAGAGAGATCAAACAGCTGTTGTGAACCAATTTGACTTTCTGACCTGGACGGCTGTTGTGAAATTAGTCTTCATATTAAATATCTAAAGTATATAGAGATCAAACAGCTGTTGTGAACCAATTTGACTTTCTGACCTGGACGGCTGTTGTGAAATCAGTCTTCATATTAAATATCTAAAGTATAGAGAGATCAAACAACTGTTGTGAACCAATTTGACTTTCTGACCTGGACGGCTGTTGTGAAATTAGTCTTCATATTAAATATCTAAAGTATATAGAGATCAAACAGCTGTTGTGAACCAATTTGACTTTCTGACCTGGACAGCTGTTGTGAAATTAGTCTTCATATTAAATTTCTAAAGTATAGAGAGATCAAACAGCTGTTGTGAAATTAGTCTTCATATTAAATATCTAAAGTATAGAGAGATCAAACAGCTGTTGTGAACCAATTTGACTTTCTGACCTGGACAGCTGTTGGGAAATTAGTCTTCATATTACATTTCTAAAGTATAGAGAGATCAAACAGCTGTTGTGAAAGTAGTCTTCATACTAAATATCTAAAGTATAGAGAGATCAAACAGCTGTTGTGAACCAATTTGACTTTCTGACCTGGACATGTTTGCTCCTGACATTCAAAAGTACCCGACGCCGATCCCAAGTGTAAACAATCTTCTACATGTCCCGAGCTACATATTCGAACCCCGTGAGTAGTCCCGTTACCGCACGAAACCGAACATTTGTCGTAGTACCAGTTTGACCACACTGGAATAATTATAATTGTATAATAGTAACTTTTATTAACATATTAATTGAATTGAATTTTAATAAAAACAGTTGGAGCAGTAATATATTTATAAATATACATCAAGCATTCGACTACTAGTGTTCAAGCAGTTAAGCGCTTGAACGGGCTTATTGTATATTGTTTGTCTACATTGTTTGTCTACATTGTTTGTCTACATTGTTTGTCTACATTGTTTGTCTACATTGTTTGTCTACATTGTTTGTCTTTATCCCTAAAACGTCTTCGACTGTTCACACATTATTAGTTACTGGGTTTGTTACTGACCCCTTACAGAAATATGTGGGGTCAGTAAGATTTATAGGGTGCGAGGCGATAGCCAAGTCCCCCTATATATCTGACTGAACCCACACATTTCAGAAGTAGGCCGGATAATAGAGGCTAGTTACAAACACCCGGTGTAATAATGATTACCTGCACATGGTTGCTGAACACACTCTGTTACTTCTGTGTTGTTGTTCTGACAATGCATGCCTCCGTTTTGTGGAGGCGGATCGGAGCATGTTCTTGTCCTCATCTTTGTTCCTGTAGCGCAGGTTACAGAGCAGTCCTGCCAGCTACCCCAGTCGGCCCAGTTACCGTTTACTGCACAATGAAAAAGAAAACTGCTTCTATAACTAAGAAAAAAAGGGGGAAAGGTAGGGGTCGGGTCGGGTCGGGTCGGGCTAGTGGTGTTATTGGGGCGCGGAACCATCTGAGGGTGAGACACATTTGTTTAAAGGTTTAGTTTAAGTTTTAATGTACCCATGGACAACATGCTACATGGCGAATAGTTAGCATGATTCGCGAAAGAACGATTAAAATATACAAGATATTGCAAAAGAGTGAATACTTTATATATATATATATATATATATATATATATATATATATATGATATCATGCAATACAAATACTAATTATGTAACACACTGTAACGCATTTAAAATAGTTCATGTTACAATTTTAAAAGTGCGATATATTTTATATTGGTAACCATATTAGTTTCAATTTTTTTCGGATAAATTCTTTCAAAATGTATACGTCTCTCGAAAAATTTCGAAGTACACCACTGATAAAAATCCGCCCTGACTACAAATCAATAGTGTTATTATACAATATTAATTATACAGTATACAGATTTATAATAATTACCACAAATCCCACAAGTAACCGGACACAACGGACTAAAATCTACCAGTTTGCACAAGTCGAGTAGCATTGTCTGAGTGTAGATCTGACAGTTATGTTGAATGTTATCAACACATGCAGATTCTGTTTGTGCTAGATAACATAAAACATATTAATTGAAACAAGCTGATAGCCTACAATAACAAAAAACATGCACATATAACAAAACCATACCAAGTAAAAAGGCAAACATGATATACAATATCAAAGAGTATGAGAGTGGACTTAGATGTATACCTGCTGTATGATTCCTCTAAAAAAACATATCGATCATTTTATATGGTACATTAATACTCTGTGACGATTTTCGGATTTGTCAATTTAGGGATTTTCTTCATACAATAACCTACGTTTTTCATAGTGCATCTTTCATGGGCATATCCATTTCATTTATTTCAGCCGAAACTGTACCGACGCGTAAAATAATAATAAAATAATAATCAATGGCCCATGCAAATAATAGTAATTTAATAATTCCCTATAAAAATAATAGTAATTTAATCATTCCCTATATAAATAATAGTTATTTAATCATTCCCTGTACAAATAATAGTAATTTAATCATTCCCTATACAAATAATAGTTATTTAATCATTTCCTGTACAAATAATAGTTATTTAATCATTCCCAATACAAATAACAGCAATTTAATCATTCCCTATACAAATAAAAGTTATTTAATCATTCCCTATACAAATAATAGTAATTTAATCATTCCCTATACAAATAATAGTAATTTAATCATTCCCTATATAAATAATAGTTATTTAATCATTCCCTATACAAATAATAGTAATTTAATCATTCCCTATACAAATAATAGTTATTTAATCATTCCCTATACAAAGAATAGTAATTTAATCATTCCCTGTACAAATAATAGTTATTTAATCATTCCCTATACAAATAATAGTAATTTAATCATTCCCTATACAAATAATAGTAATTTAATCATTCCCTATACAAATAATAGTTATTTAATCATTCCCTATACAAATAATAGTAATTTAATCATTCCCTATACAAATAATAGTTATTTAATCATTCCCTATACAAATAATAGTAATTTAATCATTCCCTATACAAATAATAGTTATTTAATCATTCCCTATACAAATAATAGTAATTTAATCATTCCCTGTACAAATAATAGTTATTTAATCATTTCCTATACAATAATACTAGTAATTTAATCATTCCCTATACAAATAATAGTAATTTAATCATTCCCTATCTAAATAATAGTTATTTAATCATTCCCTATACAAATAATAGTAATTTAATCATTCCCTATACAAATAATAGTTATTTAATCATCCCCTATACAAATAATAGTAATTTAATCATTCCCTGTACAAATAATAGTTATTTAATCATTCCCTATACAAATAATAGTAATTTAATCATTCCCTACAAATAATAGTTATTTAATCATTCCCTATACAAATAATAGTAATTTAATCATTCCCTATACAAATAATAGTAATTTAATCATTCCCTATACCAATAATAGCTATTTAATCATTCCCTATACAAATAATAGTAATTTAATCCTTTAGAGACAAGAATCATGAATACAATTCCAACAAACATTGCTTCTCTATTGACACAAGTAAAAACGTCGAATCTAAATAATATATTTGCTCTGAAAGCTGAAGAAATTATTGTTAAATCGCATGCCAGTTTGTGGGAGCCTCTTTATTTATCAAAGATTACACATCTTACCTGTGGGCACAATTATCACGTGGGCACAATTATCAAGTGGGCACAATTATCACTTTACTTCATAAATTAAGGACATATTTCCTAATAGTTCCCATCGCTACTTAGTCATTGAAAAAGCTTGGAAATCTTGTTTATTTGCTAACTGCGTGCTCCATGACCGATCAACTCCGGTATACAAATTGAGGCCCACTTGTAGTTTTTCCTTTGTTTTACATTGCTATATTAGATATTGTCTTGGGTAAGAAAAGCTAAACACAACTTTGTATATTGATAATTTAGCTAGTTTAAATACAAAACTTGTCTGATATTTCTTTAATGTTTCTAGAGCAAAGCATTAAATGAACAACTTTCTCTTGTTTGTTTATACCCGCCTCCCCCCCCACCCCACCCCACTCCGCCCCCCCCACCCCACTCCGCCCCCTCCCTCCGCCCCCCAAATACAATAGGCTCGAAATATGTCCTTTTAAATAGCATCTGTTCTAGCTAAGTTGCAGAGCTACCAATTTGCATAGTAAATGGTTGTCAGTACAGTGGTGTGAGTGCTACATACAGCGAGTCACCTTTTTTGTCTTACATTTTTACTACATATTCCTTACATGTAGATTTGCCGATAATGGTATGTTTATAAAACACCACAAGTATACTGGCATTAAATATCATTTAAATATCATTGTAATGAGAGTAAAGCAGCATATATGCAATGGCAATGCAACCATACAGCATAGAAAAGTAGATGACAGACTATATAATACCGTATCTCTGTCAACTGATCTAACTCTACACACCTTAGAGAGACTATATATATAATACCGTATCTCTGTCAACTGATCTATCTTCTACACACCTTAGCGAGACTATATAATACCGTATCTCTGTCAACTGATCTAACTTCTACACACCTTAGCGAGACTATATAATACCGTATCTCTGTCAACTGATCTAACTTCTACACACCTTAGCGAGACTTTATAATACCGTATCTCTGTCAACTGATCTATCTCTACACACCTTAGCGAGACTATATAATACCGTATCTCTGTCAACTGATCTATCTTCTACACACCTTAGCGAGGTATATAACATGCACAGAGTATGTATATCCAGTCGGTATGTTTACCAAAGCAAACCTAGATATCAACCTGCATACTGATTCATAAATTAAAACAGATCAATCCATATAATATAGCATATTACTGCTCGTTTCTTCTTTCTCGGAAACTAAACACATTTGTTTTTGTGGATATTCTTCGATCTGTCAGTTCTTTCCGGATGTTGTTTTGTTTGCTAGATACAAGAACACAGGTTGAATTGTGTAGGAACAGGATCAACTGTTTTGCTGTAAACAATACATTGTCTAGTATACTGTCTTATGCGAAACAATTGCTCTCTCTTAATCATTTGAGGGATAATCCCAATTGTATATGTGGTAATGGTGTTGAAGATGTTCAGCATTATTTGTGTAGATTTGTATTTTTTTGAAATGAAAGACGGCAATTGTTTTTAGACACTCGTATATTTCATCCCTTAAGTCCTCGCAAACTTTTATACGGCATCGACCAACTAACGGATAAGGAAAATCATATTATATTGACTCAAAACTATATTAAAAACACTAAACGATTCCAAAATCCTTAACTTGTATTGAACTACCATTGTATTTTGTCTAGATCAACTGTCGCTATGTTTTCATCGGTGTTATTTCGGTGGAGATTGCGTGGGGGTAGAATGGCAATGCAGAGTTTAATTTTTTTTCTTTTTTCTTTCTTCGTTTTTCTTATCAAGTTCATATTTAAATGTATTGTTACAATTTCAAACCGATAATCAAGTACACTTTTTCAGCCACAATGGAGAGAACTGTAACTAATGTTGTAATAACTTGTAGTTCAATCCATTTGCATATGTTGCTATGAATATTGTGATGTTGAATTTATGTATTGTAACATATCTGCAATAAAAATTATTAAATTAAATTATACTAAAGTGAAAAAGAAACGCAACTCGGGAATTTCCACTATATATTGTATATACTGCACACTTAATTCCACATACTATTCCAAAGAAATCACAAGATGTTTCGTAAAACAAAGAAGCTGCAGTTAGGTAGAGAAAGGACACACATGTTTGATGTGATGTTGCAGACGTTTTAATCAAAGTGCACAAGGTGGGAATATTCCAACTTCTTTTTAAGAAATGGTGATAACAGAATTTAATGGGTAAGCAACCTCAGAGGAATATGAAATGATAACTGTGGCTTTAAAGGTAAGCGCTTGATTAAATAGAGATTATTTAACAGCTGGGATCGATTATAGGGAAATTCTTTACGAGTGGTAGACGTGTGGTTCTTTTCACGAACGAGCGCACACGAGTGAGTGAGAAAACAAAGCACATCTACCATCAAGTGAAGGATTACCCAATAATCGATCCCAGCAGTTAAATAATCTATTTATTACATTTTAAATTACGTTTTTCAAACAAATATTCGCTTTATTGAACGTTATCGGCGGATGACGTCGACGTCAGCCGTCACACCTCAACGTCGCAACGTTAGTTATTATTGTGTTCTGAGTTAGCAACGTTAGTTATTATTATGTTCTGCGTTAGTTATTAATATTTAGCGATTATGAATATTCTTGCACTGACAAATCCCGATCTTTCACGCATAGAAATGTAATAAAATTCATTCCTCTCTATATTTTTGGATTTGTTTTTTACTTCGGTTTAAAAGTTAAAGAGCGACACACCCTTCATGTTCATACACATTGAACATGTATTAAAAGACGACTAACAAAAGGTCACACATTAACACAGTAGATTTCTTAAAGGCACTAACCCGCCAAATAACGGCACAATTACACTACAACATTGTTTATCCAAACCCTATCCAGGCTTTCAGGTAATAAAATAATGTATATATGCTGATTTAAAACAGATGTTTATTCACGGGTACTTAAAATACTTGAGATTGATTATGCGTAAACTAAATTATGAGTTGGTAACTCTTAATTCGACGTTCTCATTTTTGGTTTTGGTTAAAGCAGTTTATATTATGTCTATAGAGTTCAGATTTTCAAATATGCGAGTTACATCCATATATCTCGTCATCAGCAGGTTTAGAAACGGTATATATCTGTTGTGATTTTTGCCTGTTGATGGCGGGATATGGATTTTAATACGTGTGCATTTTAATTAAGACATTGGAAATTGAAATATTGATTTCTTAACTGAGGTGGTCTCTCCTTTGATCGACAATTACTCATAAGTACAAGTCATGACCTTGACCTTGCCTTAGATTGATGTACATGATCACACTAAATATGTAAAGCAAATTATATAAATCTCTGCCAAAAGTTAAATTATTTTGCTATCTAAGTTACAGATATCCTACCATATCCTACCTACAGACGTCAACGGGGACATCTATTGTAGACAAGTACCGTATCCCCCAAATTTAGTCGTGAATAACATTATATAAACGCCATTATTGCATGCAACTTATTAATTCAAGAATATGATACATATGCTACTACACTGTAGGTCCATTTACCCATCTAAAGACAGTGACATAGAGTCCGAATGTCCATTTACCCATCTAAAGACAGTGACATAGAGTCCGAATGTCAGTGTATACATGTATTTCACTTTCATAAATTGCCGGCATAGGGAAAGTATCATTATATACTGAAAGGGAAAAGAAACGCATAATCAAACAATTGCCTAAACTACACTATTATACACTCCTACTATTCCAGATATATCTCAACGTGTTTTGTACAAAAAGGGGCTATAACTAACTACAGAAAGGACAACTCTGTCAGGTAGTAGACCTTTTAATCAAAGTATACTTTGTTACACGAAATTCTTAAATGTTGAAGTTACGGTTGAAAAAGTCGCTTGAAAAAGTCGAGCCATTTCAGTATTGCGTTTAATGTTAAGAGATTGCAACGTTTAAAGCCTAAGTTTGCTTACCTGCTTGAGCCAATGCGCATTATGTCGGTAGTGAAACTTTAAAGGGGTAACCATTGATGTGTTCGGTGCTGTTTAAACCTACTTTTCGAAAGGACAGGCCTAATGTCGCTCTATATCATTCGATTAACAGTAGCATATTAAACATACAATATATAGCGGATATACCCATCATGCGTTTCTTTTTCTTTTCAGTATATGTACATACCTCTTGTTGTAGAACCTGAAGTCATCGATGTAGTTGTCGATGCCGTGGTTGGTACAGTTGCTGATATATTGACAATTGTAGTGGTGGGCGTGGTCGTGGTCGAAGTTGGTGTCGTGGTCGGTGGTGTTGTTGTTGTGGGTGTAATCTTTTGTGTGGTAAACGCTGTCGTATTCGTTACTGTTGTAGTTGGTATAGATGTCGGTATTGTGATTGTCGCTAAAGTAGAACTTTGTAGGTGAAAATTATCATGTTATAGGTCATTTGATACTATAACATTATGCTATAAATGTATATTTATCTTAATGAAAACCAATTACACATAATAAAGAAATTGACAGGTTTTAACACCTCATTCTCGGGAAATATATTTTATGTCGGCAGCTGAGATTTGTAAACATGGTTAACTCGGAAAAAAATAAATATCAGGGTTTAGAAAAAATATCAAATATTTCTTGGATATACACAGATTCAAATTTTAACTATAAGATACGAGCATTATATTTTACTTATTCCGTTTTATTTCCAGCATAATATATTTAACATCTATTTTTTTTGTCGGTCTTTACTTTTGATTTGTATGTATTTGAAGTGTATTGCTAGTGTTTGATGGATTTGTTGTATTCTGACTGACCAGTTTCCTATAATTCTCTGTTGTTGTTTTTATACCAGCTATCAAGGTGATGCGACTAAATTTCCTATCTACTGGTTTGATAGCACCACCTACATTGGAATCGGGCGAATTAAAGTTGCATATATCCAACGCATAAAACATATAAAATCAGCCTAGCAACATTAGAACATCATAGGTACCATTTCTTTTCTTTAAAAGGACATGTATTATATATATGGACCGTGTAGCTTTACCACGCGTGTATATTTTGTTAAAGTGTCAACTAAGGAGGTTGTTTGTATAAATGTTTTAGACGAAAAGATAAAAATGGTAATACTTTTAATGACCCCCACGATAATTTACCAATATCCTTGATTATATTTGTTTATATGTATAAACATTGATGATTTGATTATAATGTATAGAAGTTATAGAAAAGAAGTGGTCACACGTTTAACAGAGAAAGACAAAACACCAATAACACTTGAAACACAATTGCAGCTACTATCACTGCAATTCGTAGTGGAGCAGTCTTTGATATCCCAATATCTGGAATATTGTCGAGCTCTTTACCGTCGGAAGGTAAGAGAAGTATTCGTTTCTGGTAATGCTCATATCAATGATACTGTCTGCGTTTTTCCTCAAAGACCATATTGGCAAATTGCTCGCCTAACGATAGCGGTGATCCCTGTTCGATTACCCGCTATGCAATTGTGTTGTAAATTATAACAACATATCAATATATTTCTAAAATGTCAAAACTGACCTTAGACATTGCATTTTGTTAATAGGGCAAACTACAATATTAACTATCTTGTCTCAAACTAAAAACAATCTCTTTCGTCTTTTTCCCCCTCTGTATTTCCTATTTGTGTTATCCTTTGAAAATGGTGTATTCCAAAAATATATATGCATTCATTCATTTGCCCGCCCCCTTCCCCACCTCCACATACTCACAAAATATTTTGCAAGTAACTTTGGTGAAACATGTTATTTTCGATTGTTACATGCAGTATCAATTTTGACCTATATATAAGTTGTAACAAACAGACGACTACGACAATGCAATGCTGATTGTAAGTAACAGTATTTTCAGTTGAATTCTAAATTTATTAACGTAACCTGTAAACATGTAGAATATACTTATATGGGTATAACTGTAACCTGTAAACATGTAGAATATACTTATATGGGTATAACTGAAATGGAGTTGCCCTTAGTTCGCTATGCTTGTATAATGGACTTTCCTTTCTTTAAATTTAGACAATTTCATTTATGTTACAAATGGTGTTTTAGAGAAATGACTAATGAGCAGCCGGCCATTGACAACCCTGATCAGCCTGCCCGTTACTCGCAAGCTGATCTGGGTTTCCAATGGACGCAAAAGGCTATTGTAGTCGCCCTTAGCAAGCCTAAGGGTTAAGTTTAACTTACCACAAAATCCACATGTGACTGGACAAAACGATTGACAAAACTCAGGAAGTGCACACAATGTGTGGAGCATTGCTTGGCTAAATGACTGACAGTTCCTCCCCGGGTCGTCAACACATGGACGCTCTGTATTGGATAAATACACCAAAACACAGTGATACATTATGTATCTTAGTGGACCGCATTATTAAATGTATGTTAGTCCAACAAATCATGGCGATAAAAAAACTAAGGTATATCTATATTATTGATAAATGGCATGGTCCGTCAGATACGAGTATCATGCAATTGACATGGTACGCACAGACAGATGCAGATTCAGAAAAGGTCATAATTAGTTGCTTATATTTTACTGTCTGATAATAACTGTTTAGGGCAGTTTTGATACAAATTGATATACATGTGGTGGCAGATATAGAGTAATGGTGATACAAATTGATATACCTCTAGAGGTAGACATAGGGCAGGTTTGATACAAATTGATAGACATGTGGTGGTAGATATAGGGCAGATTTGATACAAATTGATATACCTGTGGTGGTAGATATTGGACAAGTTTGATACAAATTGATATACATGTGGTGTTAGATATAGGGCAGGTTTGATACAAATTGATATACATGTGGTGTTAGATATAGGGCAGGTTTGATACAATTGATAAACCTGTGATAGTAAATGTAGGCAGATTTTCTACACAATAATATACCTGTAGTGGTAGATACAGGGCATATTTGATACAAATTAATATACCTGTGGTGGTAGATATAGGGCAAGTTCGATACCAATTAATATACCTGTAGATGTAGATATAGGGAATGGTTGATACAATTGATATACCTGTGGTGGTAGATATTGGGCAAGTTTAATACAAATTGATATACCTGTGGTGGTAGATATAGGGCAAGTTCGATACCAATTAATATACCTGTAGATGTAGATATAGGGAATGGTTGATACAATTGATATACCTGTGGTGGTAGATATTGGGCAAGTTTAATACAAATTGATATACCTGTGGTGGTAGATATAGGGCAAGTTCGATACCAATTAATATACCTGTAGATGTAGATATAGGGAATGGTTGATACAATTGATATACCTGTGGTGGTAGATATTGGGCAAGTTTAATACAAATTGATATACCTGTGGTGGTAGATATAGGGCATGTTTGATACAAAATGATATACCTGTAGTGGTAGATATAGGGCATGGTTGATACAAATTGATATACCTGTGGTGGTAGATATAGGGCATGTTTGATACAAATTGATATACATGTAGTGGTAGATATAGGGCATGGTTGAAACAAACTGATATACCTGTAGTGGTAGATATTGGGAAGGGTTGATACAAACTGATATACCTGTGACGGTAGATATTGGGCAGTTTTGATAGAAACTTATATGCCTGAGGTGGTAGATATAGAGCAGGTTTGATACAAATTGATAAACCAGTAGTGGTAGATATAGGGCAGTTTAAATACAAATTGATATTCATTGATACCTATGGTGGTAGATACAGTGCAGGTTTGATACAAATTGATATACCTGTTTTGGTAGATATAGGGAATGTTTGATCCAAATGATATACCTGTAGTAGTAGATTTAGGGCAGATTTGATACAAATTGATATACCTGTGGTGGTAGATATAGGGCAGGTTTGATACAAATTGATATACCTGTGGTGGTAGATATAGGCATGTTTGATACAAATTGATATACATGTGGTGGTAGATATAGGGCATGTTTGATACACATTGATAGACCTGTGGTGGTAGATATAGGGCATGTTTGATACAAACTGATATACATCATGTACATGTGATGGTAGATATAGGGCATGTTTGATACACATTGATATACATGTGGTGGTAGATATAGGGCATGTTTGATACACATTGATATACATGTGGTGGTAGATATAGGGCATGTTTGATACACATTGGTATACCTGTGGTGGTAGATATAGGGCATGTTTGATACAAATTGATATACATGTGATGGTAGATATAGGGCATGTTTGATACACATTGATATACCTGTGGTGGTAGATATAGGGCATGTTTGATACAAATTGATATACATGTGGTGGTAGATATAGGGCATGGTTGATACAAATTGATATACCTGTGGTGGTAGATATAGGGCATGTTTGATACAAATTGATATACATCTGTGGTGGTAGATATAGGGCATGTTTGATACACATTGATATACACGTGGTGGTAGATATAGGGCATGTTTGATACAAATTGATAGACATGTGGTGGTAGATACAGGGCATGTTTGATACACATTGATATACATGTGGTGGTAGATATAGGGCATGTTTGATACAAATTGATTTACCTGTGGTGTTAGATCCTGTTATAACTGTACTTGTAGAACTTATAGTCGTTGTTGTAGGTGTTGGTGTCGTTCGCACTGTTGTAGTTGTAGCTGAAAATTGTAAACGTGGTTGATTGTTTACATGACTGTTTTTTCAAAAGCTCATTTGAAAATATGTATATGTGTTTCTAAGTATAATAGTAGCATGAGAAACTTTAATAAAGCTACACAATGATCGACAATCGCTTAGTTTTTGGAAATATTGTTTAATGTCCTGCATTTAAACTAGTTTCTACCGGAGAGAACTACATTTTTTTTTATAGATGTACGCCATTCCGCCGTTTCGCCATTCCGTCCGGCTAGCTCTTGTCTGGCCTGTAACCTTCAAGGTCAATGTCACACTAAGATTTTGAAGGTTATATAAATAATTTCGTGTCTGGGCTATACCTTATTTATTTATCATTCCATTTCAAAAAATAGTATACATAAATGTTCATCACTTTGAGACGATGCGTAGCAATCGACATACAAAATGAGATCCTTACCTTAAAGGCCATGGTCACAATACGACTGACGGTAATTGCTATGCTTTCTCGTCCGGGTAAAACATATCTATCTTCCGGTTCCAATAATAGTATACGGACATTAGTAACACTATGAGACGATGTGTCGTGGCTAACATCCTCGTTCTTACAAGGTCAAGGTAAAGGTCACAATATGTATTCAAGACAATGAGGGGCTTTTACATGTGCGCTATGTTCCGCTTTGACCCAATTAGGCCGCCTTATGGCCGTTATTTTATATTTAATTTACATATGTATTAAACCGGTAGGTTACTCACAATTCTGTGAATTTGCTTTTTCAAATGGTTATAACGACATGACTGCAAATCGTCAAGTCGGGGAGCGCTGTGGTCTAGTGCTAGAGCGATGGACCCATGAACGAAACGTTGTGGGTTCGATCCTCACCATGACTATATTATGTGCTGTTTCTCTGAGAAATACATTTTATCTGCATTTCCTTAGTTCTGGTTCTACCCAGGAAGACACCGAGAGTGATTAAAACAAGTTCAGAGAGATCTCGCTACAATCGATGCAAACTAAATAAGTTTAAACTAATTCGTCAAAGTGTATAAATAAACACGTGTCAATTCGACCATGATTTGTTTGCTGAACTAGTGTGGTTGTAAATTGGTTCTATACAAAGTACATTGCTATAGCTCACAAAAACAACTGCATTTTTGATTTTGTGCGACTGTCAGACAGAAGAAAACAAAACGCATGTAAAGACTTTGCGATATTTTCCTCTGATTTATTGTGTTGCGAGTCAAAGTACACCTGGCATTGTATGATGTTACCACATAATTACTGTTTCATGCAAACTGCTTTTACGAATTTCATTTAACTGGAACAAACAGAAAGCTATGAATATGATTTTTTTTATTTTGTAACCTAGTTAAGGTCTACTACTCAAAGTTTTCTAAGAACCAAACATGTTTCGCCGTATATGATTTTACCTCTCATGAACAGACTCAATAAAATCAGTCTGCTACTTTTCTCTCTTGTTTGTGTTGTTGCTTCCAAGGGATTACCTTTTCAGTATTTACTGACATTCACACTAGCGTTTGTTTAATGTTGTGTGGCGGCCGTAAAAAGTCGCCGGAGTAAAAATCAGTAGTGTTATTATTTACTTCATCAAGCCCATTCTGTGTTGCTTTAAAGTAGAATATCGCTTAAGCCGGTGCTTGGACGCGTGAGATGTGTGTTGCATCTTATAATTACCTCTCATAAACAGACTCAATAAAACAGAGTCTGCTGCTTTACTCTATTGTTTGTGTTTGTTGCTTCCAAGAGATCACCTTTTCAGTATTTATTGACATTCACACTAGCGTTTGTTTAGTGCTGTGTGGCGGCCGTAAAAAGTCGCCCGACTACAAATCGGTAGTGTTATTATTTACTGGTCCTTTGGAATCATCAAGCACATTCTGTGTTGCTTTAAAGTAGAGCATCGCTTAAGCCGGTGCTAGGAGGCGTGAGAGGTGTTGCATCTTATAATTACCTCTCATGAACAGACTCAAGAAAACCTTGTCTGCTACTTTTCTCTGTTGTTTGTGTTTGTTGCTTCCAAGAGATCACCTTTTCAGTATGTATTAAGTACAGATATGTTAAGCATTCAATGATAAAATGCATTAATCGTAAAACAAAATTAATTGTTAAGTTTTATGCTTTGGTAAAGCCAGCCACTGTAAAATGTCGAATTGAAATTTGGTGCTTAGCAAACTTTGAGTAGTATAATTATTTGGGATTGTACCAATTAGATGTTATCACAAATATTTAACCTAACCAATACATATTGGGTGTCGAACAAACCGCTGTGAGTCTGACTGAATTATAGGTAAGCATCGTAAAAAACATACCGCAAAATCCACACGTGACCGGGCAGAACGTTTGATTAAACTCAGTAAATTCACACAAGGTGAGTAGCATTGCCTGACTGAAGGACGAACAGTTCTTCTCCGGGTTGTCTATGCAGGGATGGTCTGTATTTGCTATAAATGCATTGAAACATTTTTCAAACGCCACCGTATCATGCATATGTCTTACTTTTAGATATCGGTCTGGGCAAATTAGGCCAATTAAAGCGCCCACTAGTGATGAGCCTATTTTAATCACGCGTGTTTTTACGTGCAAAAAGTGGACGTTTGCGTGACGTCATGTTGTAAATAAACGTACAACGTTATTTGTTGATGCACCAGTTAAACCTTTTAAAGTCATTTGCTGTTCCTCATAAGTTAAAAATAAGAAATTAATATTAAATTAACTTCTCGTAGAATCGCTCAAAATCTCGCCAATATCGCCCCTATGTTTGGGGCGATTTCAAAGTCCTATTTCCCCAGGCACTGGTTCTGAATCCCTGTAGCATAGCGTAACGAAGAAATTTTCTGGTCGTGAGAAAACATAATTAAACATGTATCAAGTTCTTCAGATACAAGTACAGATACATGTATACAATTATACTCTCAGATACAAGTACAGATACATGTATACAATTATACTACAATACAATCGTGCAAACCGCTGTTGACATGAACCCATGGATGCATAACTGCATTCTGATAATGATATTAAAACGGATCAGTTATTGTACTTGTAGATTAGTGTTCTTTCATTTTTTCTTCGAGACCTCACAAAAGTGAAAATTCTCAGGTCTTTCATTCTATAAAACTGATCCATGTACTTTAAAACACGGTATTACATAATTCTAAATGGATGATGGTCAACTGTTGTAAACCAAAATCAACATGCGGCTGAAACTGAATCCCATTAAGATGACTTCCCTTAGTTATTGTATATTTTGAAATAATAATATAAAACGTGTAATACCTCTGTTATTTATTTCGGCTATCAGTTGTACAGTCATATACAATTCAATAAAATATGATTCGATCACAAAACGATCACTTTTGAAAACCTTGATGTCTTCAATGAAGTAATACCTATGATTTACAAACTCTCCAAGCGATTAAAACAGGCACATTGTATATGAAACTTATGCAGATTGAGATGACACTGGAGTAGCCATGCATACGTATTCCAAATTGTCTTCAACCCCTTTATTGGTACGGGCTTGATATTAGAAGATAACACATCGTTTAATTGAGATTATATATTCTGTTTTAAGCTAAAGGGTACTTTCTAATAAAACTCAAACGTTACGAAGCAGACATTTATATCGTATAA
>JAWPHD010019063.1:0-37232 GCA_037043455.1 Cyrtodaria siliqua
CTGTTGAGATGAATGAACCTTGTTTGCATGATTTATACATATTAATCCCAGAAAATTGTGATAGGATCTGTTGTAGTATTGATCTGTGGTTGAAGGTGTGGAACTGAATCAGGTATGTGCAGATATATTGGTCTCCTCTCAGTCAGAGTTTGCAGGAAGTATCAGAAATATATCGGTCGTTGAACAACCTCCTGAATGATGTGACAACTGTTGCTGGGTATCGATGCCGTTCATAGATTAAAAAATAGCAAATTGTGTGAGTAGTAGTATAAAATGTGAGTAGCAATTATTTCTAGCAAAATGTAAGTAGAGATTATTTCTAGTTAAAATGGGCGTCGAGATTTTCCAGTGTAATAGGCGTAGAGATCTAGTAAATTTATGTAGAGATTGTTTCTAGTAAATTGAGTGTAGGGAATATTTTTAGTAAAATGGTAGTGGAGATTATTTCACAAGAAAGGATTAGAGATTATTTTAAAAAACAGTATTTAATGAGTGGGTAAGTAAAAGATAGCTGTGGTCCCTGTAATTAAGATCCTTGAGACATTAATAATAACCAAAGAATAATATTAGATTATAGTAAAGAGGATGCAGATCCAAGATTCCTCTTTATTTTCTCCCACTTCTAAACAACAATTGATAACTGAGGTTTTATTTTACTACAATGATTGAAATATTTTCCTCATCAAATGTAAAACTGAGTCTCTCTTACAGCTGTTACGTCTTCTTTGCGTTTTTTATCAGGCGCAGCATATACATGACATGGGCTTGCTTGTTTAGTCATAGTAGTTATGTATCGGCTCGTTACATTGTGTGTTATTAACTGCTCAAGAAGCATGTTCAACATCTGCGGATTTCTGTTAACTGACTTTCAGTGTATTGCTCTAACTTTCATGTTGTTGTTTTTTTGTGGGATTTTTTTTGCGTGGTTCTTTAATGTATCGAAGATATTCGTGTCTTCCCAATAAAAAAATGTAAACTCTGCGTTTTCTTTTTTATGTATTTTAGAGGAGATATTCGTATCTTTCCAATAAAAAAATGTAGACAGTTTTTCTCATTTTATGTTCTTTGGAAATGCTTTACTTAGTTTGTACTGCATGCTCTCTTGAAATGTTTGAAAAGTGACATAAGTTTATGTGATCGAATGGATACATTTGGGTACGAGTCACAAGGTAATTTGAAAGCTTTAAAAACTATTTTATTTATATAAGGCACTTACTTCATCTTTCTTAACACAATTCCTATATTTACCTAAATCGGGTCTTGCTGACCTTGGTTTTCCATAATTAGACCACAACAAATACACAACAGATGATAGACAGATAAAGGCGGTTGACATATTTTATTATCTAATGACAAAAAAACATCAAAAGAAACAGTAATGTTGACACGTACATCCTTCTTTCTTTATCTGTAACAATCTTATCAGTGTCTCTTCATCACTGCGTTGTCATCAGTCAGATCCTATTTAGGGGTTCGTTTCCATAGAATATAATTTTATCTGGGTGGGAGGAGAGGGATAATGGTATTGATAATGAGGGCCATTAGGATGATCCCTTTAATGTGAGGGTAAGTGGGATCAGGCCATTAGTGAGATCCCTATCATCCCTAATATGATCCCTATCACAGACTGACAAGGATGAGATTGAGATCAGTTTTCTGTACATTGGGTCTGCTGTTGACATTTCGACTGCTGCTGAATTTTTCAAATGCTGCAAGATAATATTTGGGCACTGTAAACTTGTATCAGGGGTGAATTGCACTGTAGGGAACTTATTAAATAAATGCACTTTTTTGACCAATATTTCCCATGGAGGTCCAATTAAGTGTGGCAATTCACCCCAAACCAGTACAACTCCAAGTACAAGTACCCCATGTTTCCCATACATCTTCACTAGTGTCAAAGTTAATTATATATATTATCTACAAGTATCCACACACCATTATCACCTGGGTCATTTACCCAACCCCATTTTCACACCAAAATGGATGGGAGACTGTAATAAGCTGCACAAAGTACCTGTATGACCATTAGGCGTAAAAAAAAAATTTTTGTGGTTCTGGTAACATGTTCAAAATTGGTAGGCAGGGTAGGTTGGATTTTTTTTTTTTTTTTTTCGAAATGGACCAAAAAAACGTCAGGGTCGGCGGGTATTCGTAGGTAGGGTCGGGTGACCCGAACCACGCAATTTATTTTTTTAGGCCTTATGTATCTATTTACCTATGTAGACAAATGTTTTATTTCCTGGCCTGTAGGGGAGCAGCTTTTGTTGACTTTGTGACTTTTATTTATGTAAAATTCAATTAGCTAAGTGCCTGCAGTAAAACAAACACAGCTACATTATGTACTAAGTTTTCCAAGGTAAATAAATGTTTTACTGAGACTTGGAAGACAAAACATAAAACTTGACTGAAGATATTTGTTTCGATGTAGCAGCTTGACACTATGATTGAAAACGTCTAAATTTTGATTTTCTATAATATTTTCATTTGGCACTTTGACACACGACAATCTCAATGTGTGTGTGTGTGTGTAGTTCGAAGGTTTAAAGTCCCTCCACCCGCATACTCGACAAGGTATCTTGAAGAGATGGGTACAATAGAGTCTGGACTTCACGACAATCTCAAAGTTTGTCTGGATTTATTTATCCAGTATTCTTTTAACTTCAAATCTGCTCATTTAATTAAATAAAATTGTGAGTTTTATTTTTTCGTCTTATTTTACCACAGGTTTGAATATATAATTGGTGCATTATAATAATCAACAGTTAATAATATGCAAAAACAATTTGCTTTATACTATTCTTATAAATAATATTAAAATGATTGACCAAATGCAAGTCAGGTAAAAAAAACTAACTGGAGGCAGTGAGTTTTTAAAATATATATCAAGATTGCCATGTGTTGCTTTAAAGGGACACATGGCAATCTTGATTTTCTAAAAACTCGTGACGTCCCGTTAGTTTTTCTACATAAATGGCATTTGTTCAATCATTAATGTTAATTATAAGAATTGTATTAAGCCATTTGTTTTTGCATATTAATAATTTTTGATAATATTGTATATTAAAACTTATAGTATAATAAGATGAAACGGTGAATACTTAAAATTTAATTTATTTAAATGTAACCAGGGTAAAAGTAAAAATGATACTGGATATATAAATTGAGATGCCCGTTTCAAACACTTCAAGATTGCCGTGTTACCCCTTAAATGGCATTATCTGTAACTATTGAATAAAGACTTCTGATATACAATTAACATGTCACCAGTTGTCAATCATTTATCCATTTCAACCATTCAAACCAGAATGATACCTCCGACAAACAACAGCATGTGTATAAAGCACGTGCAACTATGTTATATAAACTATTGTCAATATACTCCGACATCAGCAGCGGAGATATCTAAGTAATCAGGCGACATGTCAATTCTGAAATGACGAAAACGGACAAACAAAATCGGGCAATCTAATTAACTAACATCTGGCGCCCGATAATTAAATCTTCTTAACTTTGTCTGCAAGTCTTGATATCAACTAATTCTATACCAGAAATGGAGCAGGGAATCAATAAGCATGGTTGGAGCAAGACAAAAATCTTCATGAATTATTCAACGTTTGTATGCGCCAAATAAACACGAATATGTTATTATGTGCAATAGGATCTGTAAAAGGCTGTATATAAGACTGACTTTCTTCGGCCTTCTGTTTGTTTGTTAGTAATATTTGAGACATAATTTAGGGCTGTGGCGGCCAAGTGAAAAGCATGTTCGACTTTGAATGCAGAGGGTTTGAGCCTCACTGGGTTACTTCGGTGAGTCCACAAAGCACTAGTCTGTCAGATGGGGATGTTAATCCAGCTGTCTATCCTCGGAGCACATTAAGAATCTATTTAATAGTAAGGGAAGGGCAGGGTTCCTGGATTACTCTTTATCCCCTCTCTCTGGGGCTGCTCTAAATAATCTTTACAATATGTTGATGAGCTGACAAATAAACAGATCTTTTGTATTTAAAGTCAGCTTCGTATTATTAGTGGTTGAACTTATAACTATTCACAAAAGACTGAAGAAGATTTTAATGTTTATCCTCAATACTGACAAATAAAGGAAACCTTTAACCACAGTGACAGCAGAAATCAGTTCTATAATTATGTTCAAGGTGCTCTAATTATGTTCAAGGTGCTCTTTTTAATAAATATGGAGTAAATAATGTATTTCATTTGTCAAAAAAAAAAAAAGTAAAAAAAAATACTGCTGAAGGACTACAGTATACCCTTTAATTATCCTATTTGTCATTCTTTAGTTAAATATCTCTTTATAAGTCACTTTTTCAGGCTTATAAAGAACACACTCTGATGTATTGTGTGGATTTTCACAACGTTTTACTCATTCAAAGCAATTTCCTGTTAAAGATTAAGAGACCGATTACTTTGGCAAACAGTTTTAAAGGTGCCAAATTATTATTTTTTTTTTTTAGAAATACTTGATTCTTCGCAGTCGGTCATGGTTACATTGTATGGCTATTAATCATTCAGTACCATGGCCATCAGTGTTATGACTATAAATAGCCTCTTAATTTAATCTTGCACTCATAACTTGATTGATCACATGATCTAGCAGCCATTAGTGTTACTAAAAATAGCTTTGGAATTGCCTGGTAGCTCACTTCCTGCCCATTTTTTTGACAGGTGAGATATATGTAGATTACAATTATCACCGCAATGTGACACCCATGAGTGAATACCTGATGGCATTATTCATTAAAACTGTATGTTAGTCACATGCAGTATACATTAACTTGTTGACGGTCGTGTCTTCGTGTAGGACGACTAGGGGACAAATTGTGTCTGAAAATCGTTAGTTTTTGGATTATTTTGGAGTGGACTATTTAGGTTATTGTGGACATGTTCAACAAGTTTGGATTTCATGATTTTGATTCCTCAAATTTGTGTGATTCCTTAATGATAAACAGTTTAGATATGTGTAAATTATCAGACATTTTTCAAGTTAGTTACAATTACATGTGTACCGATACATTTAATTTCTGTAAAACTGTCTAATATTTTCTTTGCGAGAAATTTGAAACAAACAAATTAGCAAAGATGGTGTATGCCCCGACGTTGTTTCAGCAGTTGGCCACTACGCTGAAGCCCAGGAGAAGGTAAGTTAGATTTAGTGATGTAGATTGGCAACTGACGTCAGAGCTCAGCATTTTTTCACAAGCAAATAAAATGCAATAAATTCATGATTCTTATAATTATGCGTATAATATTTTAAACTTTTAAATACTACGTTTACGTTCATAAACATCCGAAATGCGCACTTTTTTCATGGTCCATTAGGGGTGGTGTGACATAAAAACTTCAAAAAGATCCCCACCAAGGTACTTCTTGATTGTGAAGTGTGGTATAAAAATCATAATACTCCCTTTATATCGGAAGAAATTGAATTGAATTTGATTTTATTGTCGCACCAACAGCTAAGGTCGTGGCGACTTTCCAGCTTCCGTTGGTGGAGGATGACCCTGGGTGCCCCTCAGGCAATTTTCATGAACCGTCGGGCACCTGGGTAGAACCACCGACGTTCCATTCCACAAGCCAGCTGGATAGCTTCCTCACGTAAAGATTCCTGGTTCCTTGAGTGCTCAAACCCGCAGTGGTGAGGGGCAAATGATTTCAAGTCAGAGACTGACTAACCACTTGGCCACCGACACCCCTCATTGAAATTGATTAAGATATTTCTTTTATAACATGTACAAATCAATACTGGTAATAACACAGGAACTGGTAACTTTTAATATTTGCCTTCTGTTATTATAGACAATTATAATAACAGAAGGCAAATGTTAAAAGTTACCAGTTGCTGTGGGTTATAATTGCTCTATATATATACAGTACGGCTGACGCGAAGCTCACGCAGCGAAAGTACGCCGAGTCACTGGGAGTGATCACACTCCGGGTCACTCTGCGTAGAATCCAATTAACCAATTGAGTGCACACCTGTGGCGAATTATTTTCGGGAACATATCTAAATTTTCCGACAACTTCAACTTGTCCGACATTGCGCGTGAAAAAAGCAATCAATCAGCAGAAAAATACAAACGCCGAGTGCATCTTTTCCATGCAAAGTTGACATGACTGATAAATATAATGAATACATTTCGAAAAAAATATGGATTTCAAACTTTTAATGCATTTAACGTTTTTTCCGTTTCTGTTGTCAAAAAATCAGTTCTCTTGAGATCGACATAAATAATTTGGATACCCATATAATCCCAAGTGATGTAGGTACTTTTTAGAAAGGCAACACTAACAACGGGTTTATGACCCGGAATTCTTTACAAATTGTTCTGATTATTTTTACTAAAAAAATCATCGATATAATAATAATCAACAGCAGAATCGTAAATTGTTTTACAAACACCGATTAAATAAAAATTCTAATTTCCAGTATAGTAATTACTAATTGTGTTTTATGTTCAGTCGCCGCGAAGACGGTAAAAGAAACCGCCTTATAATTATCATGACATTATCCGGGCATTTGAATTTTCCCAATTTAACAAAATAAAAAAAATTCTGCTTCGATTTTTTTAAAAGTTATTGAATAAATATGCATTAAAATAACTGCAGTAGTAAAATGTTGCACCTTTTACCTGAGAGCCGATTCCCACGCCGAGTAGTTTTATCACTCAAACTCCGAGTAATTACGCGTTTTGTAAATTCCCCACTCGTCATGAAAGAGTAAAGTGTGTGCTTCGCGTGAGCGGTACTGTATTAAGATGGGAAACTTCATTTCAATTGCCTGTGAGGTCTGGAGGGAGGTATGAGGTACTGGTTCTACCCAGGAAAAAGTCGTGGTCTGCCTCCACCACTAAGAAATCAGCCATCATAATTATACAGTCTAAAATGGGCTGAAAATTACGTAAAACACCATTCAACCAACCAATCTTCTGAGGTAATTGTCCCAGTATGATCTCACATGGACATAAAAAAAGTGTTATGCCGTCTATATATATATACATTAGGTGTCCGTTAATTAATAGCGCTTCATCATGAGTTTACTACATGACACTGCTTTCTATTTATAAATTTCATCTTGAAAATCTCATTTCCCTATAAGGTCAATGTCTCATCATTATCTTTTAGACGTAAATCTCAGTGTTTTTATATCTATATTTTTTGTTTGGTCACTGTCCCATTCATAATGAGCTTAGATCATTTATATATATATATATATTTACTGAAGTGGGTGGCGCCCGTTAATTAATAACAACGCCTCGTCATATGCCGCATGACAGTGCTCTCTAATTACGTTATAGTAATCAAGTCACATGCCACTTTGTGGTTGCCATTATAATCTCTTTGTTGTTTTGGGTCATCAGTAATTATACAAATATAGAAATATTACTAATAATCAGAAATACACTAAATTGCTTCATCATAATAATTATAGCAATTACTATATATTGTGATTTGAAGCATTTCGAAACATGTATTGAAAAACAGGTATTATTCTTGTCCATCATATCTGCAATTGGTGACCTCTAAAGGAAACAAGCTTGATGGAGAATCCGGTTGTGATCAGATCTAACCTGTGTCTATATTATATCTGTTAATTGTGAAACAGTAACCATTGATCGACAAATAATAAAAGGCACGATTTAAACATGGTACAGGCACATTACAGAGAAAGAACAAATTAATTATCACTTAAATGAAATGAAAATTTAATGTTTTTTTTACATCCCATTAACACATCATATTAGCCCTTAACCCACTAAGCATGACTATAACAGCCTTTGCGTCCATTGTAAACCCAGTTGCGAGTAACTTCCCAAAACACCCCTTCGTCACATAAATGGAATGGTCTTAATCAAAAGAAAGAACAGTCCATTATATATATGTAGTGGGTTAAAGGTTAGGTTATATTGGGACAGAAATCAGACATGCCTCCACCAGAGAGCGACCCACATGGGGCAGAGGTCTGCATCTCTAAAGCGCAAGGTCTTATCCACTGAGCTACCGAGGCCGCTAAATTATTTGTTAACCCTTAACCCACTACATATATATAATGGACTGTTCTTGCTTTGAATTAAGACTATTCCATATATGTGATAAGGGCTGTTTTGTGGAAAATGACTGATCAGCAGCCAGACATTGTAAACCTGACAAGTCTGCGAGTTACTTGCAGGCTAATCTGGGTTTACAATGGACGCAAAGGCTATTATAGTCGTGCTTAGCGGGTTAAGGGTTAAAAGCAATAACTTATCATTTTGCGTGTTCAATAAAAGTAGGATCAATTTATCGTGATTTCTAAATTGCCGCCCACTCCATGTCGCCACGGAGTTGTGATGTATTAGGCTGTAGAACAGTTTTAGATTCATCCTATACAAAACAAGCCACACAAGACTTGATTAACGCTCACACCGGGGAGATTGTTGTCGTCCAAATTGTTGACACAGCGGCCATAATGCAGATTTAAAATAAAATTATTAGGCGTGTAATATGATAGAAATGTCCACTTATTTCCTCTGAGAATCTCTTCTCATATAAATGGACACAAAGACATCAGACCACTTCACTGAATTTCCCAGAGAGAAAACACGATCACATAAAAAAAGATACAAGACACTTTTATGGCCTGTTTTTGTACTCGTTGAATGACCACGCAAAATGACAATTTCTTGAACTAATTGTACTATAGCTGAGAAAAAAATAACAAAATCACTACTGTTTGCTCGACATTATTGTGTTTTGATCGTATTAACGAAGTTATTGACATTAATTGACCCATAACTGACAGACTACAACACAAGAACTGTCATGTGCACTTTTTCATGTGTGGTTACTTAAGTACTGTTTGTACAGTCCAGACTGGTTAGTAATAAATAGAGTATGGTCTCCTGCCAGAGTTGGAGATGGGCATAGCCCACTGAGATGTTTAAATTAACCAACTAGATGAGACAATACTCTATGTGTTTTGTAGCAAGTCCATTTCATGTACTTGTCCTACTCTAACTTTCAATAACTGGTAGTTAGTGTACACCATTTATTCTGACAGGTGTTTTTTTCAAATAAACGATTTACACCTTTGAAAATAAAAGGCAAGACACTTTCTGGGTCTTACAGTTGTATGGACATCAAACTAAAGTTAGCCTTTCAGCTAGCTGTATCAAGCAAGACACACTGGCCTCACTGAGTTTGGTCATTGTGTTTTTTGGTAACCTCATCCATTGGATAGGGATGTAAACCAGATGGTCCCTTGTATCAGCAGTCGATCCTCCGAGCACGTTAAAGAACCATACTAGGAAACAATTCATTAGAAAAAGTAGGGCAGGTTCTCGGATTCTTAAGTATCCTACCCCTCTCTCTGGGGCGGCCCTAAATAACCTGTAATGAGTTGTTGAGCCTTTAAACAACATACAGTTTAAAACCAGTACACCTACCAACAATGGCATTTTTCTTAAAAGTTCATTAGACTAGTTTCGACTTTCACCAAAGTCTTCATCAGGGTTTCCTTTCTTTCAATTTAGTTCCAATTCAATTTAGGCTTATTCACTAAGGTTTGTGTCTTTGAAGACGTGCTTGTAAAACTTTTAAATTTTCATCTTTTATGTTTAGTACTTTAAGGGTATCCTGTGGGCTCACACAACCTGGCCTATATCATCAACACGCCCCTGCCCCTGAAAACCGACATTAAACGTTCATGTTGTAGGAGGAAATACATTAATATTCAGACATTAATCGCCATGACAGGTCACTCATGATGTATGATTATCATTTCATGAATAATTCATGGACTGTTTATTACATTATATTGCTTATGTTGCTATTCTTGGTAGACCAATTAAGTGGGGGTGCTGTTATGATTTATAATTAAATGGAGACCCCTCTGGCTGCAAGCACTCGGCCGTTTTCAAGGACATCAATATGCTTTCTTATTTAGAATTGTTAGTTCTTTAATTAGAATATTTTAACAAAGCATGTGGTCATTCAAATGCCATTCATTTATAGGAGAACTTTTTTCCTTTTACACCTTTGTACTTTTATGAATACCAATTAAATGACTTCTTCGGTACTCAGCTGTTTTCAAGGACATCTGAGAATGCTTTCTTAGTAGATTGTCAGTCCTTTAATGAGAATATTTTAATAAAGGCACTGGATACTCATTTAAATGCCATTCTGAGCACTTGAAGTGAATTGAATTGGTGTTACAGTCGCACCAACAGCCAAGGTCATATGGTGACTTTCCGGCTTTCGGTGGTGGAGGAAGACCCCAGGTGCCTCTCCGGCAATTTTCATGCAAGGGTGGGCACCTGCGTAAAACCACTAACATTCTGCAAGCCAGCTGGCTACCAAGCAGTGAGGCGCAAGTGATTTCAAGTTGGAGACTTCAAAGTGAAATTGTATACCTTAAAATCAGGGGACATTTATCTGTCAAGAAACCCAACTCTGTCATTGATATGCACTAATAGACTATCAACCAGTGGGTGTTAATCAGTTTAATTACTGTTTGTTAATTATATAGTTAATTAGCACAATAATTAATAAGATTACAGATAAGTTATGTGTCAAGATAATAAATGGGCATATGTTTATTTATGTTGAATTATTATTTAGTAGTTGATGAGCATCATGTAGGTGTTACCAAGATCATAATTGGGTGATAATGATAATGACTTAGTGATAATGAGTGTTGTTGATATTGATATCAGATTAATTTGTCCATCAGTCAATATTAACATGGTGATTATAGTACTCCCACAGAAGAAAAAATCCCACCATTTTATCATTTGTTGAGCTGTTTTTTATTGGAACATCCACAAATAAATCTATAATTAATTACCTGCATGATCATGAATTCATCAAGTTCAAGTTTTAATTGTTATATATGTGAGTACACTCATTTGTTATTGAATAAATCTTTAAATTATAGAAAATTAATAGGCAGCGACCATCACTGGTGTCAGTCAAGTGCTTAAAGAATGAGTGGGAGGTGAAGAAAATTATACTCCGAAATGGCCTAATGGTGTAAAAAAAAGAAAGAAAAGAACTTGGCATCAATCATGTGGTTTAGCATTTGTAATGGTATCATTTTGTTCATGGTCATGTAACTGAGTGGGTTCAGGGTGTCGTATTTGTGTCCTGGTTCACTAAGTCGGTGTGTTTTATGTCTAGATCAGGACAGTATCATCAGCATACAGAATTGATTAAATAAGCCATATATCAGGATAGTGTTTAAAGTTCTGATTCTACTGAGTGCTTTAAGTGGCATATCAACAAAGTCAATAGATATCATATGGTATTGAATATAAACAAATCTATGATAGGGATTTTTTTAATAACTTCTTTTGGATGTTCTTAAATTAGGTCATTTGAAAATGACAACATGCACAGAAGTGTTTTGAATGTCAGGATCCCAACATCATCATCAGCAATGTTAGGATCCCAACATCATCATCAGCAATGTCTTTATTTAGAAAGTAGATAAACCTAATTAGAGTGTCGAATATTGACTGAAGTTCATTATCTGGATTTACAATGTCATACAAGTATAGGAATTAATAGTATTAAGTATATATACTAATAGTAGTAAGTAAATATTATATAACTAAAGTTACCGTATTGAAATGACTGGAGATGTTTACTTTCAATCCTCCGTGGTGCCACTGAGTTCCATCGGTGTGCTCTTGGGCAAGACACTTTTTCTTAGCCTCGTCTGTCGGATGGGGATGTAAACCGGGCAGTCCCGTGTATCGGTCTATCCTCCGAGCACGTTAAAGAACCATAGGAATCTATTCGATAATAAGAGTAGGGCGGGTTCCCGGATTCCTATGTATCCTTCCCCTCTCTCTGGGGCGGCTCTAAATAACCTGTACTGTGTTGATGAGCCGTTTAACAACATTCAATACAATGTCTGGCTGCTGACCCAAAACACCCCTTTGTTGCCTAAATGGAATGGTCTTAATTCAAAGAAAGAACAGTCCATTATATATTATTATGTCGCGGGTTAAAGGTTAAAATATTCTCATTAAAGGACCCACAATCTAATAAAAAAACATCCTCAGATGTCCTTGAACAATGCACTAGACGTCTGTTTTAGACAAGCTGCCGATGACAACTGTTGTTTTAAAGAGGCGGACATTTTGTTGTGGTCATGAGCGTCACAAATACGTGAGAGAAAAAGAAGAGAAAAACATGTTGTCTGAAACCATATATATATTTTTCAAATTGCCTCAAGTCGCTTTTAAAACACTGCTTGGAATTTCTTGGAAGCAAACGTAATTTTGATTTAGTCATGATTTTTTTTTTTTAAAAACCTGCACTGGATAATGCTTACATCATTGTATCAGAGTTGAATTAGTAAGCTGGGAGTGAACTTTGGCATCATTTGTTTGAAGGAGTCTGCTTTACATCATCTTCAGGAGAACTGTCCTGGATTGGGATCCTGTTCATATTCAGTTCAATATTTGGACATTTGTGTTTCTGAGTTTGATTCAAAATATCTGAAGAAGATGTTCATTAGAATTAATTTCAGAATTGGAATTAATTTTTAATTGCCGGTTTTAATGATCTGGGTGTGTTGCTCGATCTTGATGAAGGCCTTGGGTTGTCAGTTCAATAATTAGAATTTGAGATCCTGTGCTTGACAAAATGAAAAAGGATGCCTGGTCTATAGATGGTATATTTAGATTTAATGTTTGTTATAAAAATAAATATGATCTTCAAGGATGAGGATTTATTGTGATCGATTCATTATTTGAGATCAGTTGACTGTAATAGTGAAAATTGACAATGCTGCTGCGGAATATAATGTGAGTAGTAATTATATTTTATTGTATTTAATGGTTATAGATGCCAAGTGGGCACTTATAAAATGTAAACAAAAAATATTTGTTTCTAATTAGGGGAAATATTGTATTTTATTTGTCGTTTACCCAAGATTAAAAGCTCTTATAAAAAAGAAACTGAGAAAAAAGATACAAATGTTTTTTACATGACACAATAAAAATTAGACTCCGGTATAATAATTATTATAAATTACAATTATAGATTGGTATATGATACTGGTACATGTATAATGATAATAAAATAATAATTAGTAATCATTTACTATTATACAATGTATGATCATATTACAATAAAACAGACTGGTATAACAATACATTACAATAAAACAGACTGGTATAACAATACTGTATAATACATTACAATAACATAGACTGGTGTAACAATACATTACAATACAATGGACTGGTAAAACACTGCATTACAATAAAATAAACAGTGTAACAATCAATACATTACAATAAAATAGACTGGTATAAAAATACATTACTATAAAGGTAGACTGGGTACAATTAATTACCTACTGGCAACAATTAGGCAGCCATTATAGTGTGAGGTAATTGCTCTTACAAAGAAGTACCACTTGCTTTTTGTTTGTATGAGATTTCTGTTTCTCATTCAAGATGAGAGGAATGACGTTGGCATTGTGTACTTGATTTTAAAGGTAGATCTTGGCTTTTGCTGGTGTTCAATAAGATCATTTTAGAAATACTTTATTTGTAGAATTTTGTGATTCTTGGTTTCAAGAAACTCATTGCTCAATGAGTGATACAAACAGTCTTAATCTGTTTCTCACAGCAGTTAAAATGCTCATTCAGTTCTGAGAACACACTGAGTTGCATCATAATAGCATGACGTGATGTCATAATACCGGTGTATGATGTCATAATACCAGAAAGTGATGTCATGATAGAAGCAACAAAATGAAAATATGAATGAAGCATTCTGATTCAGTGATAAAAGTTGGACCAATGAAACCAGTTAATTTAAAGCTCATTACATTATCAGGACACACTTGAGGTTTTACTGTACATTGAGTAATGAGGTTCTTGAAACCCAGAAACACAAAATTCTAATAATAAAATAATTCTAAAATTATTTAATAGACTGTTTAAAATGCATATATAGTTAGGGTTATAAATGTATATATAGTTAGGGTTATAAATGTATATATAGTTAGGGTTATAAATGTATATATAGTTAGGGTTATAAATGTACATATAGTTAGGTTTATAGTTATAAATGTATATATAGTTAGGGTTTTAAATGTATATATAGTTAGGTTTATAAATGTGTATATAGTTAGGGTTATAAATGTATATATAGTTAGGGTTATAAATGTATATATAGTTAGGGTTATAAATGTATATATTGTTAGGTTTATAAATGTATATATAGTTAGGGTTATAAATGTATATATAGTTAGGGTTATATGCAGGGTTTTTAAGAAAAGTTTTTTTCTTGGAAATAATTAGTAGATTTTGCAGTTTGGCATTGCATTAGCATAATGCCATTTCATAGCATATGCTCTGACTTAAATTGAATTGAATTGAATTTTTGCTTAACTAGATTGGTTATTTAGGGCTGCTCCAGAGACAAAAGGGCAATGATACAAAGGAACCCTGACTTACTCTTACTATTTAACAGATTTTTTGTTTGTTCTTTAACATGAGGATCGAATCCAATACACGGGACCTGATGGTTTATATCCCCATGTGTCACACAAATGGCTAAGTGAGAGTGTGTGCCAAAAGAAATCAAAGCACAGTGGCCCATGTAGCAATTCAACTTTGAATGGTTTATATCCTATATCAATTTATGAATTGTCAATTTCAATCAACAACCAAATCCACAGTCCATGAATGCTAACACTAGATCAGGTTGATGTCAGAGTTCACTTTTAAACTGATTGTTACAGAGTTCACCTTTAAACTAATTACAATTAAAGGTGTGCTTTTGGCACCAATATTGATGATTTGGTTATTGTTTCTTACCATAACTTGCTGTTGTTGTAAAAATATACCATCAGTGATGAGGGATAGGTGGGACCAATGCAAGAAACACACATTTTGTTGTTTGCTCTAAAAAGTATTGCAGTTTGAGGATTTTCTCTGAGAGGAAGTGTGTTCAATATTAGGATTTCTTTTATTTGACTGTTAAATATTGCCGCAGCATTTAATTTCGATTTTTTCTTTAGTAATTCTCTTTGACACTATACAAAAAATGATGAGAAACTAGAGCAACATTAGATCAATGAGACTTGTTTACTACCATTTTTAGAGAAGATAAAAATGTCGGTGAAGCTATTTGAATAATTCTTGAAGTGAAATCAGTGATGAATGTGTCTGCCATTGATCTGTGTATCCACTACAAACTGATTCCTTGTTTGACATTGGAATTTGTTGAATATAGACGGGATCTTTGACCATGTCTGTTTACATTGTGTAAATATTGAGGCAGAGGCAGCGACTGGATGCCAAATTGTTGCAGAATGAAGGAAAACATTTGCACAAAATTCTTGAAAGCTTCTTCTTATATAATGTACGTATCTTTTTTAAATGTGTTTCTGTTTCGACCATTTGTGGCAGGATGGTTATGCATTTTTTCTGATACTTTCAGTTCATTATTTATTAAACATTTACTGTATTCACTTAAAATTTACTTATAATTCATTCACTCATATTTTACATGTACAATTGTCAGTATCTCATTTTCCTTGTTTTATCAGCTGTTTCTGTCTAAGACCTGATAATAAATGCAGCAAAATATGCCATGGGTGTCACATTATTTTCATCCTTGTACTCTGACCCTTGTACTCTGACTTGACCTTTCATTTCTATCTCTGCTCTCATAGATTCAAATCGTCGTCGCCATCATCGACGTTGTTGTCATCATCATTGTTTCATTTCTGTCTCTGCTCTCCACATCATCGTCGTCGTTGTCATCATCGTCATCTCTGTTATACTCCTGACTTGACCTCTTTGCGTTGTAAACCTTCTTGCCTCTCACTGCTTCCAGTTCGAATCCCACTGGGAGCTCGACTTGTGAGAAAGTGTCGCTTCTTACAGATAGTGGGAGGTATACAGTACTGATTCTACCCAGGAATAAGTTGGTGGTCTGCCTCCCCCACAACAAAAATTGACTGTCATATATAGCCTTAAATGTGCTGAAAAAGGATGTTATTAAAAATAAACAAAGTCTTTCCTCCCTTATAATTCTGTCGTAAAGCTTCCTATTATCTTAAAACCTTAGCCCGCTATGAATGTATAATGGACTGTCCTTTCTTTATATTTAGACCATTCCATTTATGTTACAAAGGGGTGTTTTAGAGAAAATGACTGATCAGCAGCCAGACATTGTAAACCCAGTCCACGAGTTACTCGCAGGCTGGTCTCGATTTACAATGGACGCAAAGGCTATTGTAGTCGCCCTTAGCAGGCTAAGGGTTTTAATATTGATTCTACTAGCTTTTGCAGTTGAAAGGAAAATAATGTTTTCTTTGGAAATAAGCCTTAAACATGTTTATATAAATTAAGTCTTTACCAAAAGTGCTAAATCTTTAATACCCCCATTTACTACCATTCTAGCCCTTAAGATAACACTGTCTTGTCTTTCAATTGTTGGATAAACTTCAGAATAGAATGTCTTGTTTTTATATTCATTTATAGATGAAGAAGCTAATAAATCTAATACATACAGATTTAGAAGTTTGTATTGATAATGTGCCAGATAGTTACTTGGGACAAATTAACAGGGTCAATGGCCAATATGGTGTTGATAGCAGGAGATTTTAATGCTGGTATTGGGAATGGAGCAGATGGAATTAACTGGATTACTTAGATTGGGGGAATTTCCTTTTATAAACAAAGGCTTATGTTATATCAGGCTGACATAATAGATTGGATTGTGGTGAAAACAAAAGAAAAGTCAATGACTTCATTGTGAATATATTATTTTGATGTTGGATTCAGTAAAATCATTTGTTACATGAAGTTGGAAAGGAAAGGATTGAGACTTCGAAGATTTTTTTTTGGTGCTTGAAATGGTGTCTATAGATCTGGAAATTGTGGAGTTTATATGAACAGGATTTGATCAGATGAACTGTTTATATTTGATGGAAAAGAATAAAAGTATAGTGTGAAATAAAAGATAGCCATGATCTTCTGCTACGTGCGCTTTATTCGAGTTCTCATCGTTTATGTAAAAAGCACTTGAATGACACCAATTTGTTTATCATCATCTTTAATTAGCCGAACCAATCGTGATTACCTAACCTATAACGTGACATTTATAGTAGTCTATTTATAATTCATGACGTCCATTATCATTCAAGGTTCTTGTTGCAGGAAGTAAATTAAGCGAATTAAAGATTCTTGCAAAGATAATTGTGATACTAACGATGATTAGTTGGATCAAAAGTGCATCATGATCAGCTGAGATAGGTCATAAAAATGATTGTTTCAGGATATGCCTTAATTGTTGACAGGAATTGTTGACAGGTCGTTTAGTGTGACACTGCATATCTGATGTCAGGATCTGGTGAACTATTAAGTGCAGTGAATGCTACAAAACAGGAATTTTGCAATATTATGGTTGCAAATTAGATAAATTACATGACTACAAAAAGTGTGATAGTGAAGACTGAAGTGTTTTTCATTTCTGGGCGGAGTACTTTTATATTATTTAAGTTAATTATTTGTTAATGTTGAGGAAAGATGTGATAAATAATATATGCACTTAAAAAGTTGAGATTTGGAAATATGTTGAATTCTGTATTTTGTTTCTGGTAATTAAATTTATTAGTTGTTTGTTTTATTCTTTTTCTATCTACTTTTCTCTCAATTGTTGGAATGAATTTTAGTATTTTATCATTGTCTTATTTCAAAATAATTTATGAATTTGTGTTTATATATGTTTAGGTGAATTATTAGATGTAACTTAATACATTTCTTGTATTCCTAGTGTTTATACATAATAATAATAATAATAATAATAATAATAAGATATTCTTAAAAAGATTTCAAAGCTGAAAAACAACTTAGCTTTACTCATGTTTACTTTTTCAGTGTGTATCGAAAGATTTTAAAAAACTGACCTGAATTTCAATTTTCCTTTATTTCTCGTTTCAGGTCTGTGATAAGTTCGCGGTTAAAGAACTCGCAATCCCATGAGTCCCTGCTCACGACCCACAGTCCCATGCACTCGATTGACCTGACGTCAGCTGACATGGAGATACGCCCTCTACACAGCAGTATACTCAGTCAGGACCACTGTTTCCAGGTGTCAACATCACATGGGAGCAAATATATCTCGTGCCGGACTGCCGAGGAACGCGAGAAATGGATAACCAGGTATGGTTGGTTAATGACAACTTCTAGTCGTATGTGCTGCATTGCATTTTTTGCGAGCATTATAAGTGGTTATAATTAGAAGTACTCGCTTAAGGACATTATATATAAGAGCACTGGACACGATCGATCGAGTAAAATGGTATTTTACGTCCCGTTAACACATCATATTAGGTTTTATGGGGACAGCAACCTCAGAGGGAGATGAGATGAAGAATGAAGTTTCCCATCAGGCAAACATCTGCCAGGGTTCGAATCCACGCAGGGCAGAGGTCTGTAGCTGTAAATACGAGGCCTTATCCAATGAGCTCGCATTAAATTTATTATAGAATCAATGAATCTTGAATTTTCTTTATTCAGTACAGTTTAAGTCGAGTCTGATATTTAATTTTAACTAATACAATTTGCAAATTGACTGAAACTTGAAAAGGCATTTTCCTAAAGCAATAATATACAGTCGTTAACATGATTTTGATAATAAAATATGATGTTTTTTGAAGCAGAAACTTACAAAAACAGAAAAATGCTTTTAAACCAACATTTCCCACACTAATTATAAATGGTAGGTGCATTCAAGTTTCGGTACAATTTTTGTGCTTTAAAGGGAGTACATAAGCTTTTTCATGGGGTTCTATTAGGGTTCTGACTTAAATTTGTCAGTAATGATGTTTTCAGTTCATAATGAATCCCCCTAAAATGTCTCTTCATTTACAAGGAAGTTTATGGACTGTTCTTTCTTTGATTAAGGCCATTCCATTAATGTGACAAAGGGGTGTTTTGGGGAAAATTACCGATCAGCAGCTGGACATCGTAAACCCTGATCAGCCTGCGAGTTACTCGCAGGCTGATCTGGGTTTACAATGGACGCAGAGGCTATTTATAGTCATGCTTAGCGGGTTAAGGGTTAAGTTCTGCACTGATATGGTGCTATCCTAGGTTATGCGTCAGTATTTTACACCAGATTTCATTCAAACATTATGATGAATTAAAATTTTAGACCTGAATAACTAGAAAACCTATCAGATGTACCCCTTTAAAAAGAAGCACTATTTTAATTTTATATTCATGTGCTTCTGTCACCCAATATCTCCACCAGTCCATAATCAAGACTGGCTTCCTGTCTGTCCATCGTCCAGACTGGCTCTCAACCTGTCCATCATCCAGACTGGTTCCCCACTAGTCCACCATCCAGACTGGCTCTCAACCAGTCCATCATCCAGACTGGTTCCCCACTAGTCCACCATCCAGACTGGCATTATGTACATTATATTGGTCTCTGAAGAAATATTTCAACACATGTTCAAAATACAATTTTATCTAAAATGTATTTCAGTTTGCGAAAAACTGTTAACCCGCAGCAAGAACAGAGCAGAAGAAGTGAATCCAATCTCAAAGTTTGGGTACAGGAAGCCAAAAATGTACCAACAAAAAAAAGGTATGCATGTTCATGAATTATTCCCCCACCCCACCACAACAAAAAATAAAAAAACAAATAGATACTAATAATGCACCAGCTCAGTGTACCGTATTTCCCGTAATAGTAGTTCCTTCCCTAATATAAGCACCCCTGCTCCAATTTCTTTTGCTACAGAAATCTTCATAGAAAATCGAAAAATTCAAACACTTCAGAATTCAGTACATTTTCAATCTTTTTGTAAAATAAAATATAGATTTAGATTTAGTGCAAATGACATATGAGGATCAGTTTGTTGGTTATACAATCTGACAAGAACTGCTTTAAAGAAAACCCTAATTATAAAAAAGCAAACAATGATAGCGCCCCATTTTGTATTTTGTATAGCACCTGGGCACTACTATTAGGGTAGGGGAAATGCTGTATATTAATGTAAAAGTCAGTTCAGAATAAACATGAAACAGTTACGGCAGTAAAGAGCATTTCAGTCAAAGTGTTGCAGTAAATTTATTTCCTATAAAAATATATTTGAAAACTTGAACTTCAATGTACTTGTGTAGAAGTTAAGACATAACATTTGTAAAGCAATTGCATGCTAAACATACCCACCCAAATTATATTATCTACAAAGAGCATTTCGAGGGGTCAGCGCAAAACTGTCTAACTACATATTAATAAAGAAGGAGATAGACTAGTTTTGCACTGAGCCCTCGATTTGATAGCTATCAATACACCAATGCCGACATGCAAAAGGAGTTGATGGTATTTTATGTTGTATGAAAAGCAGCCAAAATTATAGTATATGAATTCGAAAATAAAAACAAAATCTCCAAATTCTTTTATGTTTTAAAAGGCCTATCCTGCCATCAACAGGCAAAGTTTACAACAGATGTATACCTTTAATAAACCCACTGATGTTAAATATATAACTTACATAATTATTTTGAAAATCCAAGCTTTATAGACACAATATAAATGAGTTTTAACTGGCCGAGCCAAAACCAAAAACTGGAACATTGACTTTTAAGAGTTACTCATAATTCGTTTTACGCATATTCAGGCACAGGTATTTTAAGTACCCGTTAATCTACCTATACTTTTAATCGGCAGATATACATTATTTTATGACCTGAACACCTGGATAGGGTTCGGATAATCAGTTTTGTAGTGTAATTTTGTTGTTATTTGGCTGGTTAGTGCCTTTAATATAGAGCACAATTGATATGAATTGCCAAATGTGAAAAATTCTGATTCTGCAACATCTTTCAAATCGCCTGCAAGAGTTATCCAGGAATGCCTACTGGATCTTGACCTCCTTTACTTGACAGGGTCGTTACTTTGTATCCTGTCCCTGTTGCCCGCTCCTTTACTTGACAGGGTCGTTACTTTGTATCCTGTCCCTGTTGCCCGGGCCGAGAATCACATCTCACAAATCGCCTGCAAGAGTTATCCAGGCATGCCTAGTGGAATTTGACCTCCTTTACTTGACGGGATCAATACTTTGTATCCTGTCCCTGTTGCCTGGGCCGTTACCTTGTATCCTGTCCCTGTTGCCTGGGCCATTACTTTGTATCCTGTCCCTGTTGCCCAGGCCATTACTTTGTATCCTGTCCCTGTTGCCCAGGCCATTACTTTGTATCCTGTCCCTGTTGCCCGGGCCATTACTTTGTATCCTGTCCCTGTTGCCCGGGCCGTTACTTTGTATCCTGTCCCTGTTGCCCGGGCCGTTACTTTGTATCCTGTCCGTGTAGCCCAGGCTGAGAATAATATCTCATCTGCATGTGGCAGACTAGACACATCTGGCACTTCCGTATCAGTTGCGCTCTATATTAAAAACATAGAACTTTTCTTTACTCAATAAGGAAACAGAAAAAAAATGATCACGAAATGTAATAAATTGTATTAAGGAATTTTGCATTGAATGCTTTTTCATCATGGGAGCTTGGTTTTGATATTAATGCAGAGGAGAGCACCTGCAGCCATTAATGATATGGAATATCCAGGTGAATTATCATCTTTATCAATTTATCATGCATAACAGCAGTGATTTGTAATTAAGGAAAATATTTCCTGCTGATGCAGGTTTTTTTCTGATTTTTGATCATGAAAGCAATAATTTTCGATGTGCGAGAAGATAGTTGGCATATAGTTTAATGCAGCTCATTCGATTTTTTTGGTAGCTTTAGTTTCGATCATGAACAACGAGTTGTTGTGATATGAGAATAGAGTTTGCATCGATAGTTTAATGCAGTTCAAGTTCCAAATACAATCTGATCGTTTTGTGGCTGTTGGCAGTTTTTGTCAAGCTCGCTTGTTGTCTTTGTTTAAATTTAGATATGTTTGATTTGTATTCCCAAATCTGGTCCCTAGACTAGAGATGCAAGTCCTCATCATAAAAAAACCATTTAATTTACTATCACGGGTATCTGGCACTCTTCATCTACAGACCCATAAGGTCGTTTGACCCCTGTTCAGTCTATCAGACAATCAGAAGGACAAAAAAAAACATGGTTTGTTTCGGTGAAGTTTGAATAAAAATTTAATGGTCTGGTGAAAAATCTGATATTTCAACGTGTCCGTCTTTCTTGCATAAGGTTTTAATACAAGAAAAGACATTAATAATATTTTTTTGTTAAAATGTTCCGGAGGGCGTTTTTAAACCGATGTTTCTTTTCATGTTCAAAAAGTCAAGCACAATAAGGTTCTACCTTTGCTATAATCTTATCCCCTTAACCTCTTCTTTTAAGCTTTTGTTTGATAATAAATTTGTGTTTGTTTCAGATACTTCTGTGAGATATGTCTGGATAAGACCCTGTATGCTCGGACATCGGTCAAGACAAAAGGGGACATGCTCTTCTGGGGTGAACAGTTCCAGTTCAAGTAAGTTAAATATACTAAAAGTGCATATGTACTTCCAATCTAAAAAATATTAAAGCAATAAAATTGCAGTAAAATTGATGTCTGCAATTTTTTTTTTTAAAACCAAGTCAAGTGGTGTCTACCGAATCTAATAAAATCAACATGAATTTAATATATTGTTTGTATATTGCATTTTATCATGCAGATATGCACTTTTCTGCCTAATAAAGGGGTGCTATTAAATTTTGCTTTAATTAGGCACTGACCAATAAAGCAAATCAATGCGGAATCCCTCAGCGTTTATTGTACGTAACGTTATCTGATGTCATGCATGTAACTTTGCCTGACATCATAAAACAAACAAAAAACAAACAACATGGCGATGTCCTGGATAAGCGTACCATTCTGAGAAATAGGTAATAATAGTAATTCATACAGAAAATATGGATAATCTACATGATAAATAGAATATTAAGTCAGTGCCTTTTACTATCAAGTTTATTAGGCTCGGCACGAAAATGAAGAATTCGTTTTCTAAGCCTCACCTAATAAACTTGATAGTGAAAGGCACTGACATAATATTCTCTATCAATTACCATTTGTAGAACATTTCCTAATATTGTTTTCAGCAACTTGCCTTACGTAGAGTTCCTGATAGTGAATCTGTACAGAGAGGCAGACAAGAAAAAGAAAAAGGACAGAAATACGCTCGTCGGCTACTCCAAAATCTCCGTCGCAGACATCAGTAACAGACAGTATGTGGAAAAATGGTATGCTACCTTTAAACTTGTAATATTTAAAAGGGAATTAAACATGAAATCTTAATATATTTTACAAGTTAAATATTCTGTCTCCATGATAGGGTACATTTAAAGGTATATCTGATATACGATCTTTAAATAAATTTATGGGCCTCTGTTGACTTGATTTATTCTCAAAAAGGAAGGTAGTTTAATAAACATCTATGGGTGAACCCTATTTTCCCAAATTTGTTACAGCGCAAAACCAGTATTACTGACAAAAATATTTTAATTTTAAAAGTTAAAGGTGAATGGCCACCCTTTTTGTAGTATTATCAATTAACAAATTTAACTCTTAAACATCATATGAAGATTTCTTGATAGTCTCGGAGAGAAACATATATTGAAAAGCGCTATTAAGTTGTATGTAAAAATAAGTATTATTGATACCACTTTTGCCACTGTGTGACTGCACGGGGAAATGAGTTAAATTTTAATTGTATAGCTGCACAACTATTGCCAGATAATTGATAAATACATTTACCTTTGGATTACTTTACCTGTTCAAAGTTTTCTAAGTCATCAAATAAAATCTTATTCTCGCTCTTCACAGATATTGCAATGTGTGAATTGTAAATATCTATTGTTGTGTATTGATTTCGATTTAAATAAACGTAAACATGTTCATGAAACAAAACATGGCTGGAGAACTTTAACAGTTTATGCGGGTGTAACTACTATATAATGCAGTCTAACCTGATCAAGAGAGCTTTTCTTGCGAGACCACCTTCTTTAAGAAGCCAGCATTTCAGTAGGTCCAAAGTGTTGTTTTTTAAATTATAATGCGCCTGTATTCAGAGACCACTTGTGTTAAGAGACCACTTGTGTTAAGAGACCACCTGTATTAAGAGACACCTGTATTCAGAGACCACCTGTATTAAGAGACCACCTGTATTCAGAGACCAGCTTTATTAAGAGACCATCAGTATTAAGGGACCACCTGTATTAAGAGACCATCTGTATTCAGAGACCATCTGTAGTAAGAGACCACCTGTATTCAGAGACCACCTGTATTCAGAAACCACATGTGTTAAGAGATCACCTGTATTCAGAGACCAGTTGTGTTAAGAGACCACCTGTATTAAGAGACCACCTTTGTTAAGAGACTACCTGTATTAAGAGACCACCTGTGTTAAGAGACAACTGTTGTTCCTCCCTGAAGTGGTCTCTTGTTGTGTTAAGAGACCGCCTGTATTAAGAGACCACCTTTGTTAAGAAACCACCTTTGTTAAGAGACCACCTGTATTAAGAGATCACCTGTGTTAAGAGACAACTGTTGCACCTCCCTTAAGTGGTCTCTTAATACAGGTTTGCTGTACAGTTATGTTATATTCTTATACTTATTTCTGCAGGTTCTCGACCAGTTCTGGGACTGTTGGCAAGGGAGGTAAGGAGAACAAGACTGATCTGCCCCTGATACGACTGAAGGTGCGCCACCAGACTGTACAGATACTGCCCGTAGAACTCTACAAGGATATGTCAACGGTAAACAGAACTAGCTGCAATAAGTTACTAAACCATTGTGAACATTTTGCAAACTGTTTTGTGGTTATATACTTTGTCAGAAATGTAAATAAAACAAGGTTCGCTCAAATGCTTTATTTGTTGTAAGAAATTTCAAAATATTCTCATTCAGCTTTTTCAAACGTACACATGGCAGTCTTGAAGTATAAAACGTTCAAGCATTAAACTTATGACCTCGATTTATTAATCAGTGCAACTCGCAGTAAATTTTGATAAAAGTATATAAAAAACCTATATTTTTCTGCAGTACCTGAGTGAGAACTATGTGACGCTGTGCGAGGTCCTCGAACCCCTCGTCAACATCAAGGACAAAGAAGAGATTGCCACGACACTGATCAACATCATGCAGAAGCTTGCCAAGGCCAACAACTTCCTGTGCGAGGTGGTGATGGCTGAGGTTCTGCGGTTAGGTATAAAGTCGTCTGCCAACAATTTATGATTTTATCTGGGGTGGTGTCTAGTTTGCACGTTTTACCTTTGTGTTTTCTGAGGTTGTACAATTATATACAAGATAACTTTGTTTGAAGAAGATACTCATTTTGATTGAAGTTTGTTAAATATCAGTTTTTACATCTGGCTTATAACATTAAACATTGTGTCACAGTATTCTGCTTTTTAATTGATTGCTGATGAATATGGATACGTTATTTTCACTGATTATGCATACATCCGGATGCAAAAGTTATTGTCAATGAATATGTATTAGTCATTTCCAATGAATATGCATAAGTTATTGTCAATGAATATGCAAAAGTTATTGTCAATGAATATGCAAAAGTTATTGTCAATGAATATGCATAAGTCATTGTCAATGAATATGTGTTAGTCATTTCCAATGAATATGCATAAGTAATCGCTGATGAATACTTTGGTACTGTTTTCACCTTTGTTTATCTTCTACCCTGAGTATTTGTTTTATCTTGGACATTATTATTTCAGATAACAACCATTTGACATTCCGAGGCAACAGTATAGCTACCAAGGCCATGGAGGCTCATATGAAACTGGTCGGCGAGAAGGTCAGAAATATTTCCTACTCTTTTTGCTGAAATGACATTTAAGACAAAAACCAGAAAATTGGACTGCAATTGTTTTTGTCACACCCACCTATTTTTCCAACATATTTCTATATATCAAGATTTAAATTTTGTGTGGCCTTAGCCTTATTGTCGCAGTTTTCAGAATGAAATATTTAGATGCTTTAGTGAGCTACTAGTCATGTTGTCAACAATTATATTCACGTGTTGAGTTATATTATCATAAATCGCTTTGTCATTTCAAAACCTTTTTCTTTCCGTTTCAGTATTTGAACGACATCTTGGGAGATTTTGTGCGCACGATCATCGACTCGGAAGATGACTGTGAAGTAGACCCCACCCGTGTTGCTGTGCCAGCCTTACTGGCGAGAAATCAGTCAAATCTACGCATGTACTGTGACGTGGCCTGGACCAAAATTCTCACCTCTTCTTCCTTCTTTCCTAGGTATGTTATTCTTTAATCATTATAATTGCCAGGATGCATTTGAAAACCAAGTTATTAATTAGCTGTTATTTTTTTAAATTCTACTTTTCTGCCTCCAGAGTGAAGAGTTGCCAGACTGTATCTATGTTGTTGGCACAGTGAGAGAAATGTTTCTGCCAAACAAAATTATGTTTATGATGTTTAAGTTTTTATGAGGATCAAATTCAACAAGGTTTCAGTTTGCTTTAAATACAAACGTGGTGTGTTCACAAGTTTTTTTTACAGCATGTTAGGCCTACCATAAACAATTGTTGGTTTGCTGTTTCCCTACCTATCCACCAAAAAGGGCTTTTTATAGCAATTCTTTAAAAAATAATTTTTTACTGTTTTTGGTATATTTTTCTTTAATTTCTTACGTTTTTTTACTGTCTTTGGCAAAAAAAATTCACCTACCTACCTACCCACTTATAAAATCCTGGGTCGGGAAACAGCAAACAAATTATTTTTGAGGATAGCCTTGTTTGATGTTTTCCCAAGAATGCCACCATAAATTTATATGTGTTCACAAGTTTTCTTATTTTCTTACAGAGAGCTACGTGATGTGTTTACAAGTTTTCGAGCTCGTTGCGAAGAAGAAAACAAGGGTGACCTCAGTGACAATCTGATCAGCGCTTCCATATTTCTACGCTTCTTGTGCCCTGCCATCCTCTCGCCCAGCCTTTTCCACCTTACGCAGGAGTTCCCATCAGAAAAGGGGGCCAGAACCCTCACTTTGATAGCCAAAACTATACAGACATTGGCTAACTTCTCAAAGTAAGTTGCCAAAATTACACATTGAATAACTTCTCAAGAGAAAGTATGCAACAGTTTGAATAAATAAATTGGGATGATAAAGGGAAGTAATTGACTTTTTCCAAATCCATGAATGCAGCAATAGTTCTCTTTCTTATTCCATTGAATACCAGCAATATGGCAACAAGGTTAAAGCATTTCTAATAATTATTTATAAATATTTAATAAGTAGAAATTTCGGAGGAAACTACATTTCTCTACAAAGTTATGAATACGGCATAGGTTAACTTCACTGTAAGTTCATAATTTTGGTTTGATACACTATAACACTGGTTCACTTTGCCATTGTTGATTTAAGGTTTCAGATTTCTTGGTTTGCCACCTCGTCATTGCATGTGAATTTGACTTTATTATGTGATTATTTCCCTTGATTACTCTCCCAGGTTTGGAGGTAAAGAGGAATACATGACGTTTATGAATGACTTTGTGGATGAGGAATGGTGCCATATGAAGGAATTCCTGCACAAAATATCCGTAAGTAGACACAGGAATTCCTACGCAAAACATCCGTTAGTAGACTCACATGACTTCCTACACAAAAAATACATAAGTAGACACACATGACTTCATACACAAAACATCCATAAGTAGATGCACAAGACTTCGTACACAAAATATCCGTAAGTAGAGACGCATGACTTCCTACACAAAACATCCGTAAGAAGATATACCGGAATGTATAGTTTATGTGATAGTTGTCAACTTGATATGTGGAAGAAATGAAATAAAAATATACTATTTGGTCTACATAGAACCTAGGAAGAGGTATACAACTTCCTTTTTCCCTATTACAGACCCCTGACAGCAGTGACAACTTCACAGAGTATGACGGCTACATAGACCAGGGCAAGGAAATCTCTATTTTACACACCCTGCTCACAGATACACTGGAAAGAGCTTCAGAGGTAACCAAGCTGTTAGAATTATAAGTTTGAGGGAAAGGCACAATATATCGGAAAATTAATAATAATAGCAATTTCTGCTAATTTTAAGAATTAAAAATATCATACCCACCTTTTATTTTAAAAGATAGAAAAATGCCTTTTGGATATATTGATTAGTTTCATCAGATTCACCTGAGGAACATAGCTCTGACACTGGTTTCGCTTTTGTCGTCTGCTCAACAGTTATATTTGAAATTAAAAATCATTAAAGTTTCCTGCATTCATTTATAAAATCAAATTGAAATTCAGGTGGTATCTAAGTGGTAGATTCGTAAAACAAATATTTAACACATTTTGGTGTTTTGAGAAAATAAACCTGTTTAATTTGAACATGATGTTATTTCTGAAGACAGATCCAGATGAAAAAAAAGAAATGATTCAGATTGATAATAAAATTATTCGGCAATTATTTGTAAAAGTGTTATTCACCTGATCTCTGTATTACAGGAGTCCATTGAGAAACTTAGCACGCTACCAAAGATTATGTCGCAGATTACCGAGGATTTGAAAGACCCAAACGTGAATCAGCGAAAACAGAATAACAGACGGAGCCAGCATTACGACAATCTGGTCAACATACAGGCACATATAGATCACACTACGTCGCCGACAGAATTGTTGAGGGATATGTTACGGCAGTGTGGGGAATCGCCGGACAATTTGTCCATATTTGCTACGAATGGAAACGGAAACGATAAACTTGACTCACCAAGAGGAAGTTGTGATAACACATCGAGGGAATTTAATATTACGGACGATTTCGTGTCATCGTCATCCTCGTTAAAAACTACGCATTCGGAAGTGTCAAATGTTTCAGTGACGTCGCGAAATGTAGAAGAATCTCATGTGACTAAATCATGGAACCAGATGGTGAGTGCCGCGGAGATTGTTAATGGCGAATATATTGACCTAATTTCATTCATGGACGACGACATGAACAATACTTCCATGGAGATGGATTCAAACATAAATGGAAGCCAAATGTCCGTTAGTCAAGTGTCGACAGTAGCGTCGTCCGGGTATCAGTCCTTTGGTTACAGTCAGTCGAGTTCCCCTGTGGATAACAGTAACCACGATATAGCGCATGATACCCCAAAATCGCCTAACAATAACACGCGTGTACACGCCTCTACCCCATTGTCTTTCTCAAATCCCATGTATCGTCACAACCACCGTGGCATATCTAGTCAAGTGAAGATGTCTTCGCCTATTCCGCAAGCCTCTAGCAGCAGCTCACTGAGCAGCGAAGAGGCTCACACTGTCAAAAACTTTAGTCCGATCAAGTCCAGAAAGACGGAACAAAGCCACACGCCGAGCGAGGCATTGCTGAAACTCGCTCCGACATTATCCAATTCGAGTAGCGTGGAATCTGTTCAGGATCGAGATCGTGTACATCACAGTGTGTCAAATAACAATATGTGCTCTAGTGTCAATAGTGCGGAACGGCATAAAGGTCCTCGGCACAGTCAATCAAATAACAATGTATACTCCATCAGTGTTGAAACACAAGACAAGCCGAGGCATAGCCAGTCGATCAACAACGTGTGTGCTAGTTCTAAAGAATCTGTATTAAATACAAACTCAAACTCTCTTCAGAGCTCGAATCCTCGCAAGTACGCGCTGGATTTACAATCCTCTAGTCCCGTGCTGTCTCAAAGTGCTCATATAAATAGTAATTCTAGTTCAAACAACCACTATAATACAATAGGCAGCACGCCTCGGCGGCACCATGAACTCTCCCAAAGTGCGGATTTCACTCACATGACGTCGCGTTACAGTGACCAGCTACGCAGGACTACAACTGACACAAAAATATCACAGCGGAGCTCGTCGCCGTATAGCGACAATAGTTCCGCACCAACTTCACCGCGTGGACAACTGTCACCAGACGATAGTTCTTTGTTACGTCGACTCTCGGCTCAGAATGCCGTTCACATGGGAATTAGATCTGTACAGAGACGAATACATGAACAAGAGAAAACGAAACAAGAGGTGAGAGTTCATGTATTTAGTTTATTACTTAGTTTTTATGTCTCTTGCATTTGTTTCGGCAGACTAAGTTTTTGTGTGTTATTTTTAGACCATATGTTAATTATAATGTCTCAGGCAGGGGGTGACCAATCAAATGTGAGTATATCATATTGTCATATTGTAATTTAATTTGGTCACACATTGAAATTGTCTTCCAACTTTGCAGATTGGTCAAACTTCTTTTGGCCTTGTTTCAGCCAATATTTTCTCTTTTTGAGTGTGGCATTAGTTTCTGCGAATAATTAATCCCTTCATAGCAACTTTAACGTTCCTTAAAGCTGTTGCAAACCAGTAGACTAAAGAATGAGCAGACCAGAGACGGTGTATGCAGCAGCAGGGGGGTCAGAAATTGTTTTAACCAATCATATGCCTTATTTTATCCTGTGACCCTGTCTTTAACCAATCAAATGTACCGTTATATATTTCAGTATGAGTGTGAGGTGAATGTACTGAAGCAGCAATTGCAAGAGGCTCAGCAGCGACTTCAAATGGCCGAGGAACGTTTACAGGATCACGAGTCCGACACTGACCAGCTCTCGTCTGATTGGCAGACGCGGCTAGAGGAGAGCGAGGAAAGAATGAAGAAACAACAGGCAGAGAAAGACGATCAGATGAAGAATATCATACAGAGGTAATTTAGACAAATTTATGACGTATTCTCCCAACATTCAAGCCGATGCCATATCGAAGGTTAAAGAACTATTTTATCTTGTTCTATATTTATATATAGTTACGATAGTTTTGCAGTCACCCTTTGATATATTGTAGGCAATGTAACGATACATATGAAGAAGCAGCGTCTTTCCTCCCGGTCTGGGCTTATACTTGCATTGATAAAACTGCCTCATTGTCTCATTCTTCCTCTTTCTGACATTGTCTGGCTTATAATCATAAAACAAGAGGTCAATGACCTTGAAGCTCTACTGATTGATTTTGATTTCAGGAAGTAGTCGCTACAGACTTGTTTTTTGAAAATCTATTTTTAACCGTGGTGGCCATCTTGAATTTCCGGCCGACCTGAAATTTTGCTAAGATCAATAAGACATTAAGAGCAACATTCCTGTGAAGTTTCATGAAAATCCGTCAAGTAGTTTCAAAGAAGTAGTCGCTACAAGTTTTCATTATATAACTGTATGTAAACAAAGCAGCCATGTTTAAGGTCAAATCAAAACGATTTTCGACAAGGACCAACATCATGTCATACTGATCATTTTAGAAAAAGTCCCATATCAATATCTCTTATTGTTTTGAAGAAGTAGTCGCTACAAACTTTTTTATTTTAAATCTATTTTTAGCTGTGGCGGCCATCTTGAATTTCCGGCCGACCTGAAATTTTTCTAGGATCAACTAGACATCAAGAGCAACATTCCTGTGAAGTTTCATGAACATCCGTCAAGTAGTTTCAGAGGAGTAGTCGCTACAAGTTTTTACTATATAACTCTATGTAACCAAAGATGGCCACTGGCAGCCATGTTTAACGTCGAATCAAAATATTTTTCCACAAGGATCTACATCATGTCATGCTGATCATTTTAGAAAAAGTCCCATATCAATATCACTTATAGTTTTCAAGAAGTAGTCGCTACAAACTTATTTTTAAAAATCTATTTTTAGCTGTGACGGCCATCTTGAATTTCCGGCCGACCTGAAATTTTGATAGGATCAATTAGACATCAAGAGCAACATTCCTGTAAAGTTTCATGACAATCCGCCAAGTAGTTTCAGAGGAGTAGTCGCTACAAGTTTTTACTATATAACTCTATGTAAACAAAGATGGCCGCTGGCAGCCATGTTTAATGTTGAATCAAAACGATTTTTGACTAGGATCAACATCATGTAATGCTGATCATTTTAGAAAAAGTCCCATATCAATATCACTTATAGTTTTCAAGAAGTAGTCGCTACAAACTTATATTTTAAAAATCTATTTTTAGCTGTGACGGCCATCTTGAATTTCCGGCCGACCTGAAATTTTTCTAGGATCAATTAGACATCAAGAGCAACATTCCTGTGAAGTTTCATGACAATCCGCCAAGTAGTTTCAGAGAAGAAGTCGCTACAAGTTTTTACTATATAACTCCATGTAAACAAAGATGGCCGCTGGCAGCCATGTTTAACGTTGAATCAAAACGATTTTTGACTAGGATCAACATCATGTCATGCTGATCATTTTAGAAAAAGTCCCATATCAATATCACTTATAGTTTTCAAGAAGAAGTCGCTACAAACTTGTATTTTAAAACTCTATTTTTAGCTTTGGCGGCCATCTTGGATTTCACATCAACATGAATTTTTGCTAGGATCAACTAGACTTTATGGGCAACATTTCTGTAAAGTTTCATGAATATCCATCCAGTAGTTTCAGCTGTGAAGTCGCTACAAATAAAAGTTTACGGACAGACAGACAGACGGACAGACGGACGCCGCACCACGGCATAAGCTCCGCTGATCTCTGATCAGTTGAGCTAAAAACGAGAACAAGATCATTATTTTTAAATGGGTAACTCTCTAAAATGGGTTAGTTTTAACTCGGGTGTTTTTTTGGGATATAAATATAACTATAAATATAAACTTACATTCTAATGAGTCCTTGTGGATTCTCACTTGAGGGACTAGAAAGCTTAGGAGTACACAAAACATTTTAATTGTAGCTTGTGATTACTTAAAAAGTAAAAATATTCATATTGAAGTCCAAATTGCCTGCAATATAATTAAACCTTTCCACACTTTTGATGTATCCTTTGACATTTTAACTGAACACAAAGGTGGAAACAATTGTAAAAAGGCAATTTGTTGGTCAACTGTCATGGAGCTGTCGGAGCATTAAATATATTACAATCTAGGTTAAGACTCCGGGAAGCGGGAACCAGTCTAATCGTATTGGCTACCAGTCAAGAGCTGAACATTAACTTTACTGCTCATGGGTAAGACTCCAGGAGATGGGAACCAGCAATAAATATCAGCTACAGGTCTAGAACCGAGCGCTACATTTGCGGGGGTAAAACTTCGGAAACCAGTCTAATAGTAGCTAAAACCAGTCCTAAGCTGACCATTACATTTACTAAAATCAGGGGTAGGACTCTGGGAACCAGTCTAACAGTAGCTACAAGTCTAGAGCTGTCAGAGCATTACATTTACTACAACTATATAGGATAAGATTCAGGGAACAAGTCTTACAGTTTTGACTACCAGTCCAGAGCTGAGCATTACATCTTGTTAAGACTCCGGGGACCAGTCTAATAGTACCAGCTAGCATTATATGTACTACTTCCATGGGTAAGACTCCAGTGTACCAGCTACTTGTGTTTTCATTTTCATTTTAAGTTTAATGAATATTATTATAAAAAAGTTTAGGACAAGCTATAAGAATCATTCGAAGTTAATTAAATATATTCGCAAATCTATGACAGCGTTCTATAATGCATTTTGAGAATGGTGTGAATTATTGTTGCATCATCTGCATACAGAGTGATGAATGTTCTGTCGTTTTGTGCACATCTGGATACTGGTGCCTTGTACTGTCTTATCTGTTTACTAACATCATCTTTACAGTACTCGTTGGGTCAATTTATCTGCCTGATATATATATTTTCTTATAATTAAGGTTTTTAGTGAAAGCTCGCCTTCATAGAAGAGCATTGAATGGCTAGGTACTTCGAATTTCATTTTGATAATGATAATATATATATCTATGATAATTAATATCTTTTTTTTTATTAAAATATTAAATTTTAATTTGAAATTAATTTTAAATTGGGGAAAAAATAAATAAAAAAAATAGTAGATCTTGAGCATTTTTTCTCAACAACCGAACTGAATTACCATCAGCAATAAAACACATCGTAATGATATTGTTTTAATTCAAGCTGATTGTTTCCATTTCATAAATACCAACATTTTATAGAAGTAACACCTGAACTATAACTAAGACTAATAAGAAACCTTGGCATGTTTGTGATGGTTTTATTTTGTACAAATCATATATTTTTTCGTGTTAATTTAGAAGCTTATGTTGTAGAGCAGTATCCATAGCTGAATACTATATGATGCCACTGAAGTAATATCAGACCTAGATTTTTGGTTCTATTATTTCCATGGTAACATTACATATGGATACATGGAGCACATCCAAAATGTCTGTAAAAGTTAGAAATATAATTAAAAATATTTTTGGCACATTAAAAATAAGTCAAAAGATTATATTTCAATATATTAAAAATTCTAGGCCCGTTCATACAATCCTGATATAAGGCCCGATTGGGCCACACATTTTTAGAGCCTGACTGATTCTCTGACTCCATTTGAACAGTTCGGATAACCAGTCTATTATGAGGCAGCCAATCGATGGAGACTAACCCAGCAAATGCCGGACTGGTTTACAGTTCATGGTTTGTTTCATGTGTTATGGCTTTTTTTGCTTGTCGTGTAAATTCTAGCATGTCCTTCAAACCCACCTAATACACTCTTGACCATATTGACAGAGGTTTTCCAAATGTGTGAGTTTTATTTAGACATTAATTTCCGCAATTTTCAAAATCATTTGAAAAGTGTGGAAAACTCTGTGAATGTTTTTGCCATAACCTTCCTTCCTGTTTGTAAAACGACTTTAATTGTTGAGCTTACTATTGCCCTATAATCAGTCTACTGCCATGCATTTGTGTTATTTACTTTTGCTGTATAATGAAATGATATGCTTCTAATCCTATATACCAATATAGATAATAATAGTTTGTCGCCATATTGTCGCTGTGCCAGATGACGCGTTTTTAAACATTTATCTTAATTGCGGTAACAATGCACTGCTAACAACAGCTTATAAATGCTTGTGCTGTATTGTAGCGGATGGCTGATGTAGACTGGGTTTGACCGACTATTAAGGTCTTAAAACCATAGAATCAGTCTGGCAGATGACGCGTTTTTAAACATTTATCTTAATTGCGGTAACAATGCACTGCTAACAACAGCTTATAAATGCTTGCGCTGTATTGTAGCGGGTGGCCGATGTAGACTGGGTTTGACTGACTATTAAGATCTTAAAACTATAGAATCAGTCTGGCAGATGACGCGTTTTAAACATTTATCTTAATTGCGGTATCAATGCACTGCTAACAACAGCTTATAACTGCTTGCGATTGTAGCGGATGGCCGATGTAGACTGGGTTTGACCGACTATTAAGGACTTAAAACCATAGAATCAGTCTGGACTTGTGAGGTTGCAATCCGACCATTATATACTTCAGTTGCAACTTTAATATTTACAGATATGAAGTTTGTCTACTGAATCAGAGATAGCTCAGAATTGGATAATAGCTTTTGTAAATATGTATTTCTCCCTGTAATTGCTGTTTTGCACGAATTCCTTTAATGGCTGGCATTTCTCTCTTTAATTGCTATTCGGCACACGTCCCTTTAATGACTGCGATATTCCTCACTGCAGAGATCACATGAGTTCCTTGCATGAGTCCAGGACTGTGAATAAGTTACGTCCATGACCGTGACAATTCTCACCGTGTACAACAAGTCCCATTCATGAATGTTTTATTTCTCACATTAGTGCCCACCATGATGGAATTATTTCACACTGTAAATCACGAGCCCTAAATTTCTATGAACCACACGAGACCCTACTTTGACTGTGTAGATTGTTTATTTTGTTGTAAAAAAAAATAAAATTGGGAGTAGACATGCTATTTTTGGTTTATTTTTGCAAATTTGTTTTATTTTTGTTCCACCTCATTATAATTTGCAGTGCAGCCTTAGTACTCTAAATTTATATTTTTAATTTACTTGTCTTTGTGTTGTGTGAACTCTGTCTGACCTGTTGAAATATTTGTTTTTTAAATGATGATATCAAAAAAAGATATCAGATAGGTTTATTGTTGATCGATTGCTCTGTTATAAATAAAACTATAGGAGGATTTTTGTCTTAGTTGCTGTGCTACATAAGATCTTGCTTAAATTAGTATTTCTCATGCTAAGCCCATTTTTTTATGACGCCATTTTGGTTTTTAATTCAAGTGTGGATATCATTCATTTGAGATATCACAAAAAGTAGGTCTGAATTAATGATATCATCCATCAAATCAGTAATAATCAATCTTTCAAAATGAATCAGTGATATCACCCATTTAAGTCAGTAATAACCAATCTTTCAAAATGAATCAGTGATATCAACCATTTAAGTCAGTAATAATCAATCTTTCAAAATGAATTGGTGAGAACACCCATTTTTAATCAGTTTTCAAAATGAATTGGTGATATCACATATTTAAATCATTAATGATAACCTTTCAAAATGAATCAGTTGTGATATCACCCATTCAAACTAATGATATCACTGTATTCAAATGAATTAGTGATATCACATATTCAAATCAGTGATATCACAAATGGAATTAAAAAACATACATAGGTTTTTACAAACTGATGTTGCACATGCTGTGGTTTGGCATCTTCACTGTTTTGTCTCAATAATCAATGTCATGTTTACTTGTCTGAAATATTCACTATAATATTACTGTACTATTCACATGCAGTAATATTCACTGTAATATTACTGTAATATTAGTATATTACTGTTATATCCACATGCTGTAATATTAACTTATATTACTGTAATATTCATATGCTGTATTATTATATAACCTATAAATAGACGCGTTTTCATTGGCTAAAAAGTAATTTTTTAGAAAAAATATCTAGCGATATTGACCTATTTTTTGATATTGACCTGTTTTTTTGATATTGACCTGTTTTATATAAAAAAAAAATTGATATTGACCTATTTTATATAATTGTAAATTGAGGGTTATATAATAAAACAGTTATGGACTTTTCAGCTGTTATACATGATGTTGATATGCACCAAAAAATCATTATTGACCTCGGCTATCGCCTCGGTCAATAATGATTTTTTTGGTGCATATCACATCATGTATAACAGCTGAAAAGTCCATAATTGTATAATATTAACTGTAATGTTACTGTAATATTCACATGCTGTAATATTCACATTAATAATTACATGCCCGTTGTATTCATTGTAATATTCATGTGCCTGTAAGATTCAAGTGTAATATTCATTCTGTAATATTAGGTATGAAACCACTAATTATTTTCCCCATAGACACCAATGTTAAAGTGTCACATATTG
>JAWPHD010019064.1:0-37229 GCA_037043455.1 Cyrtodaria siliqua
CGTGTAAGAACGGAATATATATGTGTAAGAACGGAATATATATGTGTATATATGTGTAAGAACGGAATATATATGTGTAAGAACTGAATATATATGTGTAAGAAGTGAATATATATGTGTAAGAACTGAATATATATGTGTAAGAACGGAATATATATGTGTAAGAACGGAATATGTACGTGTAAGAACGGAATATATATGTGTAAGAACTGAACATATATGTGTAAGAACTGAATATATATGCGTAAGAACTGAATATATATGCGTAAGAACTGAATATATATCTGTAAGAACTGAATATATATCTGTAAGAACTAAATATATATGCCTAAGAACTGAATATATATTCGTAAGAACGGAATATATATGTGTAAGAACTGAATATATATGTGTAAGAACGGAATATGTACGTGTAAGAACGGAATATATATTTGTAAGAACGGAATATATATGTGTAAGAACTGAATATATATGTGTAAGATCGGAATATATAAGTGTAAGAACGGAATAAATATGTGTAAGAACGGAATATATATGTGTAAGAAATGAATATATAAGTGTAAGAACTGAATACGTATGTGTAAGAACTGAATATATATGCGTAAGAACTGAATATATGCGTAAGAACTGAATATATATGTGTAAGAACGGAATATGTACGTGTAAGAACGGAATATATATGTGTAAGAACTGAATATATATGTGTATATATGTGTAAGAACGGAATATATATGTGTAAGAACTGAATATATATGCGTAAGAACTGAATATATATGTGTAAGAACGGAATATGTACGTGTAAGAACGGAATATATATGTGTAAGAACTGAATATATATGTGTATATATGTGTAAGAACGGAATATATATGTGTAAGAACGGAATATATATGTGTAAAAACGTAATATATATGTGTAAGAACAGAATATATACGTGTAAGAACGGAATATATATTTGTAAGAACGGAATATATATGCGTTAGAATGGAATATATATGTGTAAGAACGGAATATATATGTGTAAGAACGGAATATATGTATAAGAATATATATGCGTAAGAACGGAATATATATGTGTAACAACTGAATATATATGCGTAAGAACTGAATATATATGCGTAAGAACTGAATATATATGCGTAAGAACGGAATATATATGAGTAAGAAAGTAATATATATGTGTAAGAACTGAATATATATGTGTAAGAACGGAATATATATATGTAGGAACTTAATATATATGTGTAAGAACGGAATATATATATGTAAGAACGGAATATATATGTGTAAGAACGGAATATGTACGTGTAAGAACGGAATATATAATTGTAAGAACGGAATATATATGTGTAAGAAGTGAATATATATGTGTACGAACTGGATATATATGCGTAAGAACGGAATATATATGCCTAAGAACTGAATATATATGCGTAAGAACTTAATATATATGTGTAAGAATGGAATATATATGTGTAAGAACTGAATATATATGTGTAAGAACGGAATATATATGCGTTAGAACTGAATATATATGTGTAAAAACTGAATATATATGCGTAAGAACTGAATATATATGCTTAAAACTGAATATATATGCGATAGAACTGAATATGTATGCGTAAGAACGGAATATATGTGTAAGAACGGAATATATATGTGTAAGAACGGAATATATATGTGTAAGAACGGAATATATACGTGTAAGAACGGAATATATATGTGTAAGAACAGAATATATATGTGTAAAAACGGAATATATATTTGTAAAAACGGAATATATGTGTGTAATAACGGAATATATACGTGTAAGAACGGAATATATGTGTAAGAACGGAATATATATGTGTAAAAACGGAATATATATGTGTAAGAACGGAATATATACGTGTAAGAACGGAATATATACGTGTAAGATCGGAATATATATTTGTAAGAACGGAATATATATGTGTAAAAACGGAATATATATGTGTAAGAACAGAATATATACGTGTAAGAACGGAATATATATTTGTAAGAACGGAATATATATGCGTTAGAATGGAATATATGTGTAAGAACGGAATATATATGTGTAAGAACGGAATATATGTATAAGAATATATGCGCGTAATAACGGAATATATATGTGTAACAACTGAATATATATGCGTAAGAACTGAATATATATGCGTAAGAACTGAATATATATGCGTAAGAACTGAATACACATGCGTAAGAACGGAATATATTTGCGTAAGAACGGAATATATATGTGTAAGAACGGAATATATATGTGTAAGAACTGAATATATATGTGTAAGAATGGAATATGTACGTGTAAGAACGGAATATATTTGTGTAAAAACGAAATATATATGTGTAAGAACGGAATATATATGTGTAAGAACGGAATATATATGTGTAAGAACGGAATATGTACCTGTAAGAACGGAATATATATGTGTAAGAACTGAACATATATGTGTAAGAAATGAATATATATGCATAAGAAATGAATATATATGCGTAAGAACGGAATATATATGTGTAATAACTGAATATATATGCGTAAAACTGAATATATATGCGTAAGAACTGAACATATATGTGTAAGAAATGAATATATATGCGTAAGAACGGAATATATATGTGTAAGAACGGTATATATATGCGTAAAAACTGAATATATATGTGTAAGAAAGGAATATATATGTGTAAGAACGGAATGTATATCTGTAAAAACTGAATATATATGCGTAAGAACTGAATATATATGCGTAAGAACGGAATATATGTGTAAGAACGGAATATATATTTGTATGAACGGAATATATATGTGTAAGAACTGAATATATATGTGTAAGAACTGAATATATATGTGTAAGATCGGAATATATAAGTGTAAGAACGGAATAAATATGTGTAAGAACGGAATATATATGTGTAAGAAATGAATATATAAGTGTAAGAACTGAATATATATGTGTAAGAACTGAATATATATGTGTAAGAACTGAATATATATGCGTAAGAACGAAATATATATGTGTAAGAACGGAAAATATACGTGTAAGAACGGAAGATATATGTGTAAGAACAGAATATATATGCGTTAGAACGGAATATATATGTGTAAGAACGGAATATATATGTGTAAGAACTGAACATATATGTGTAAGGAATGAATATATATGTGTAAGAACGGAATATATACGTGTAAGAACGGAATATATACGTGTAAGAACGGAATATATATGTGTAAGTTCGGAATATATGCGTTAGAACGGAATATATATGTGTAAGAACGGAATATATATGTGTAAGAACGGAATATATATGCGTAAGAACTGAATATATATGAGTAAGAGCTGAATATATATGCGTAAGAACGGAATATATATGCGTAAGAACTAAATATATATGCGTAAGAACTGAATATATATGTGTAAGAACGGAATATATATGCCTAAGAACTGAATATATATGTGTAAGAACGGAATATATATGTGTAAGAACGGAATATATATGTGTATATATGTGTAAGAACTGAATATATATGTGTAAGAACTGAATATATATGTGTAAGAAGTGAATATATATGTGTAAGAACTGAATATATATGTGTAAGAACGGAATATGTATGTGTAAGAACGGAGTATGTACGTGTAAAAACGGAATATATATGTGTAAGAACTGAACATATATGTGTAAGAACTGAATAAATATGCGTAAGAACTGAATATATATGCGTAAGAACTGAATATATATCTGTAAGAACTGAATATATATCTGTAAGAACTAAATATATATGCCTAAGAACTGAATATATATTCGTAAGAACGGAATATATATGTGTAAGAACTGAATATATATGTGTAAGAACGGAATATGTACGTGTAAGAACGGAATATATATTTGTAAGAACGGAATATATATGTGTAAGAACTGAATATATATGTGTAAGATCGGAATATATAAGTGTAAGAACGGAATAAATATGTGTAAGAACGGAATATATATGTGTAAGAAATGAATATATAAGTGTAAGAACTGAATACGTATGTGTAAGAACTGAATATATATGCGTAAGAACTGAATATATGCGTAAGAACTGAATATATATGTGTAAGAACGGAATATGTACGTGTAAGAACGGAATATATATGTGTAAGAACTGAATATGTATGTGTATATATGTGTAAGAACGGAATATATATGTGTAAGAACTGAATATATATGTGTAAGAATGGAATATATATGTGTAAGAACGGAATATATATGCGTAAGAACTGAATATATGCGTAAGAACTGAAGATATATGTGTAAGAACGGAATATTTACGTGTAAGAACGGAATATATATGTGTAAGAAAGGAATATATATGTGTATATATGTGTAAGAACGGAATATATATGTGTAAGAACTGAATATATATGCGTAAGAACTGAATATATATGTGTAAGAACGGAATATGTACGTGTAAGAACGGAATATATATGTGTAAGAACTGAATATATATGTGTATATATGTGTAAGAACGGAATATATATGTGTAAGAACTGAATATATATGCGTAAGAACGGAATATATATGTGTAAGAACGGAATATATATGCGTAAAAACTGAATATATATGTGTAAGAACGGAATTTATATGTGTAAGAACGGAATATATATCTGTACAAACTGAATATATATGCGTAAGAACTGAATATATATGCTTAAAACTGAATATATATGCGAAAGAACTGAATATATATGCGTAAGAACGGAATATATGTGTAAGAACGGAATATATATTTGTATGAACGGAATATATATGTGTAAGAACGGAAAATATACGTGTAAGAACGGAATATATATGTGTAAGAACAGAATATATATGCGTTAGAACGGAATATATATGTGTAAGAACGGAATATATATGTGTAAGAACGGAATATATATGTGTAATAACTGAATATATATCTGTAAGAAATGAATATATATGTGTAAGAATGGAATATATATGTGTAAGTTGTGAATATATATTTGTAAGAACTGAATATGTATATGTAAGAACGGAAAATATATGTGTAAGAACGGAATAAATATGTGTAAGAACGTAATATATATGTGTAAGAACTGAATATATGTGTAAGAACTGAATATATATGAGTAAGAACTGAATATATATGCGTAAAACTGAATATATATGCGTTAGAACTGAACATATATGTATAAGAAATGAATATATATGCGTAAGAACTGAATATATATGCGTAAGAACTGAATATATATGTGTAAGAACGGAATATATATGCCTAAGAACTGATATATATGTGTAAGAACGGAATATATATGTGTAAGAACTGAATATAAATGTGTAAGAACTGAATATATATTTGTGAGAAACTGAATATATAAGTGTAAGAACTGAATATGTATGCGTAAGAACTGAAAATATATGCGTAAGAACGAAATATATATGCGTAAGAACGGAATATATATGTGTAAGAACGGAATATGTACGTGTAAGAACGGAATATATATGTGTAAGAACGGAATATATATGTGTATATATGTGTAAGAACGGAATATATATGTGTAAGAACTGAATATATATGTGTAAGAACGGAATATATATGTGTAAGAACGGAATATATATGTGTAAGAACGTAATATGTACGTGTAAGAACGGAATATATATGTGTAAGAACTGAACATATATGTGTAAGAAATGAATATATATGCGTAATAACGGAATATATATTTGTAAGAACGGAATATATGTGTAAGAATATATATGCGTAAGAACGGAATATATATGTGTAAGAACGGAATATATATACGTAAGAACTGAATATATATGCGTAAGAACTCAATATATATGCGTAAGAACTGAATATATATCTGTAAGAACTGAATATATGTGTAAGAACAGAGTATATATGCGTAAGAACGGAATATATATTTGTAAGAACGGAATATATGTGTAAGAATATATATGCGTAAGAACGGAATATATATGTGTAAGAACGGAATATATATACGTAAGAACTGAATATATATGCGTAAGAACTGAATATATATGTGTAAGAACTGAATATATGTGTAAGAACTGTATATATATGAGTAAAACTGAATATATATGCGTAAGAACTGAACATATATGCCTAAGAACTGAATATATATGTGTAAGAACTGAATATATATGTGTAAGAACCGAATATATATGCGTAAAACTGAATACATATGCGTAAGAACTGAATATATATGCGTAAGAACTGAAGATATATGCGTAAAAACGGAATATATGTGTAAGAACGGAATATATATGTGTAAGAACGGAATATATATGTTTAAGAACGGAATAAATATGTGTAAGAATGGAATATATATGTGTAAGAACTTAATATATATGCGTAAGAACGTAATATATATGCGTAAGAACTGAATATATATCTGTAAGAACTGAATATATATGTGTAAGAACTGAATATATATGCCTAAGAACTGAATATATATTCGTAAGAACGGAATATATATTTGTAAGAACGGAATCTATATGTGTAAGAACGGAATATGTACGTGTAAGAACGGAAAAGATATATGTAAGAACGGAATATATATGTGTAAGAAATGAATATATATGTGTAAGAACTGAATATATATGTGTAAGATCGGAATATATAAGTGTAAGAACGAAATAAATATGTGTTAGAACGGAATATATATGTTTAAGAACTGAATATATAAGTGTAAGAACTGAATATATATGTGTAAGAACTGAATATATATGTGTAAGAACTGAATATATATGCGTAAGAACGGAATATATATGTGTAAGAACGGAATATATATGCGTAAAAACTGAATATATATGTGTAAGAACGGAATTTATATGTGTAAGAACGGAATATATATCTGTAAAAACTGAATATATATGCGTAAAAACTGAATATATATGCTTAAAACTGAATATATATGCGAAAGAACTGAATATATATGCGTAAGAACGGAATATATGTGTAAGAACGGAATATATATGCGTAAGAACGGAATCTATATGTGTAAGAACGGAAAATATACGTGTAAGAATGGAAAATATATGTGTAAGAACAGAATATATATGCGTTAGAACGGAATATATATGTGTAAGAACGGAATATATATGTGTAAGAACTGAACATATATGTGTAAGGAATGAATATATATGTGTTAGAACGGAATATATACGTGTAAGAACGGAATATATACGTGTAAGAACGGAATATATATATGTGTAAGTTCGGAATATATGCGTTAGAACGGAATATATCCGGTAAGAACGGAATATATATGCGTAAGAACTGAATATATATGAGTAAGAGCTGAATATATATGCGTAAGAACGGAATATATATGCGTAAGAACTAAATATATATGCGTAAGAACTGAATATATATGTGTAAGAACGGAATATATACGTGTAAGAACGGAATATATACGTGTAAGAACGGAATATATATGTGTAAGTTCGGAATATATGCGTTAGAACGGAATATATATGTGTAAGAACGGAATATATATGTGTAAGAACGGAATATATATGTGTAAGAACTGAATATATATGTGTAAGAACGGAATATATATGTGTAAGACCGGAATATGTATGTGTATATATGTGTAAGAACTGAATATATATGTGTAAGAACTGAATATATATGTGTAAGAAGTGAATATATATGTGCAAGAACTGAATATATATGTGTAAGAACGGAATATATATGTGTAAGAACGGAATATGTACGTGTAAGAACGGAATATATATGTGTAAGAACTGAACATATATGTGTAAGAACTGAATATATATGCGTAAGAACTGAATATATATGCGTAAGAACTGAACATATATGCCTAAGAACTGAATATATATGTGTAAGAACTGAATATATATGTGTAAGAACCGAATATATATGCGTAAAACTGAATACATATGCGTAAGAACTGAATATATATGCGTAAGAACTGAAGATATATGCGTAAGAACGGAATATATGTGTAAGAACGGAATATATATGTGTAAGAACAGAATATATATGTATAAGAAGTGAATATATATGTGTAAGAACTGAATATATATGTGTAAGAACTGAATATATATGTGTAAGAACGGAATATATATGTGTAAGAACGGAATATATATGTGCAAGAACGGAATATGTGCGTGTAAGAACGGAATATATATGAGTAAGAACTGAACATAAATGTGTAAGAAATGAATATATATGCGTAAGAACTGAATATATATGCGTAAGAACTGAATATATATCTGTAAGAACTGCATATATATGCGTAAGAACGGAATATATATGTGTAAGAACTCAATATATATGTGTAAGAACTGAATATATATGTGTAAGAACGGAATATATGTGTAAGAACGGAATAAATATGTGTAAGAACGGAATATTTATGTGTAAGAACTGAATATATATGTGTAAGAACGGAATATATATGTGTAAGAACGGAATATATATGTGTAAGAACTGAATATATATGTTCAAGAACTGAATATATATGTGTAAGAACTGAATATATATTTGTAAGAAACTGAATATATATGTGTAAGAACTGAATATATATGCGTAAGAACTGAATATATGTACGTGTAAGAACGGAATATATATGTGTAAGAACGGAATATATATGTGTATATATGTGTAAGAACAGAATATATATGTGTAAGAACTGAATATATATGTGTAATAAGTGAATATATATGTGTAAGAACGGAATATATATGTGTAAGAACGGAATATGTACGTGTAAGAACGGAATATATATGTGTAAGAACTGAACATATATGTGTAAGAAATGAATATATATGCGTAAAAACTGAATATATATGCGTAAGAACTGAATATATATCTGTAAGAACTGAATATATATGCTTAAGAACTGAATATATATTCGTGAGAACGGAATATATATGTGTAAGAACGGAATATATATGTGTAAGAACGGAATATGTACGTGTAAGAACGGAATATATATTTGTAAGAACGAATATATATGTGTAAGAAGTGAATATATATGTGTAAGTACGGAATATATATGTGTAAGAACGGAATAAATATGTGTAAGAACGGAATATATATGTGTTAGAACGGAATATATATGTGTATATATGTGTAAGAACGGAATATATATATGTAAGAACTGAATATATATGTGTAAGAAGTGAATATATATGCGTAAGAACTGAATATATATGTGTAAGAACGGAATATATATGTGTAAGAACGGAATATATATGTGTAAGAACGGAATATATATGTGTAAGAACGGAATATGTACGTGTAAGAACGGAATATATATTGGTAAGAACGGAATATATATGTGTAAGAAGTGAATATATATGTGTAAGAATTGAAAACATATGCGTAAGAACGAAATATATATGCCTAAGAACTGAATATATATGGGTAAGAAAGTAATATATATCTGTAAGAACGGAATATATACGTGTAAGAACTGAATATATACGTGTAAATCGGAATATATATGCGTAAGAACGGAATATATGTGTAAGAACGGAATATATATTTGTAAGAACGGAATATATATGTGTAAGAACGGAATATATACGTGTAAGAACGGAATATATATGTGTAAGAACAGAATATATATGTGTAAGAACGGAATATATATGTGTAAAAACGGAATATTTGTGTGTAATAACGGAATTAATATGTGTAAGAACGGAATATATATGTGTAAGAACTGAATATATACGTGTAAGAACGGAATATATATGTGTAAGAACAGAATATATATGTGTAAGAACGGAATATATATGTGTAAGAACTGAATATATATGTTCAAGAACTGAATATATATGTGTAAGAACTGAATATATATTTGTAAGAAACTGAATATATATGTGTAAGAACTGAATATATATGCGTAAGAGCTGAATATATGTACTTGTAAGAACGGAATATATATGTGTAAAAACGGAATATATATGTGTATATATATGTAAGAACGGAATATATATGTGTAAGAACTGAATATATATGTGTAATAAGTGAATATATATGTGTAAGAACGGAATATATATGTGTAAGAACGGAATATGTACGTGTAAGAACGGAATATATATGTGTAAGAACTGAACATATATGTGTAAGAAATGAATATATATGCGTAAAAACTGAATATATATGCGTAAGAACTGAATATATATCTGTAAGAACTGAATATATATGTGTAAGAACTGAATATATATGCGTAAGAACTGAATATATATTCGTGAGAACGGAATATATATGTGTAAGAACGGAATATATATGTGTAAGAACGAAATATGTACGTGTAAGAACGGAATATATATTTGTAAGAACGAATATATATGTGTAAGAAGTGAATATATATGTGTAAGTACGTAATATATATGTGTAAGAACGGAATAAATATGTGTAAGAACGGAATATATATGTTAGAACGGAATATATATGTGTATATATGTGTAAGAACGGAAATATATATGTAAGAACTGAATATATATGTGTAAGAACTGAATATATATGTGTAAGAAGTGAATATATATGTGTAAGAACGGAATATATATGTGTAAGAACGGAATATATATGTGTAAGAACGGAATATGTACGTGTAAGAACGGAATATATATTTGTAAGAACGGAATATATATGTATAAGAAGTGAACATATATGTGTAAGAACTGAATATATATGCTTAAGAACGGAATATATATGCCTAAGAACTGAAAATATATGCGTAAGAACGGAATATATATGTGTAAGAACGGAATATATATGTGTAAGAACGGAATAAGTATGTGTAAGAATGGAATATATATGTGTAAGAAAGGAATATATATGTGTAAGAACTGAATATATATGTGTAAGAACGGAATATATATGCGTAAGAACGGAATATATGTGTAAGAACGGAATATATATTTGTAAGTACGGAATATATATGTGTAAGAACGGAATATATACGTGTAAGAACGGAATATATATGTGTAAGAACAGAATATATATGTGTAAGAACGGAATATATATGTGTAAAAACGGAATATATGTGTGTAATAACGGAATATATACGTGTAAGAACGGAATATAGGTGTAAGTACGGAATATATATGTGTAAAAACGGAATATATATGTGTAAGAACGGAATATATACGTGTAAGAACGGAATATATACGTGTAAGAACGGAATATATATTTGTAAGAACGGAATATATATGCGTTAGAACGGAATATATATGTGTAAGAACGGAATATATATGTGTAAGAACGGAATATATGTGTAAGAATATATATGCGTAAGAACGGAATATATATGTGTAAGAACGGAATATATATACGTAAGAACTGAATATATATGCGTAAGAACTGAATATATATGTGTAAGAACTGAATATATGTGTAAGAACTGAATATATATGAGTAAAACTGAATATATATGCGTAAGAACTGAATATATATGTGTAAGAACTGAATATATATGTGTAAGAACTGAATATTTATGCGTAAAACTGAATACATATGCGTAAGAAATGAATATATATGCGTAAGAACTGAAGATATATGTGTAAGAACGGAATATATATGTGTAAGAACGGAATAAATATGTGTAAGAATGGAATATATATGTGTAAGAACTTAATATATATGTGTAAGAAAGGAATTTATATGTGTAAGAACGGAATATGTACGTGTAAGAACTGAATATATATGTGTAAGAACTGCATATATATGTGTAAGAAGTGAATATATATGTGTAAGAACTGAATATATATGTGTAAGAACTGATTATATATGTGTAAGTACGGAATATATATGAGTAAGAACGGAATATATATGTGTAAGAACGGAATATGTGCGTGTAAGAACGGAATATATATGTGTAAGAACTGAACATATATGTGTAAGAAATGAATATATATGCGTAAGAACTGAATATATATGTGTAAGAACGGAATATATATGTGTAAGTACGGAATAAATATGTGTAAGAACGGAATATATATGTGTAAGAACGTAATATATATGTGTAAGAACGGAATATATATGTGTAAGAACTGAATATATATGTGTAAGAACGGAATATATATGTGTAAGAACGGAATAAATATGTGTAAGAACGGAATATATATGTGTAAGAACTGAATATATACGTGTAAGAACGGAATATATATGTGTAAGAACGGAATATATATGTGTAAGAACGGAATATATGTGTGTAAGAACTGAATATATATGTTCAAGAACTGAATATATATGTGTACGAACTGAATATATATTTGTAAGAAACTGAATATATATGTGTAAGAACTGAATATATATGCGTAAGAACTGAATATATGTACGTGTGAGAACGAAATATATATGTGTAAGAACGGAATATATATGTGTATATATGTGTAAGAACGGAATATATATGTGTAAGAACTGAATATATATGTGTAATAAGTGAATATATTTGTTTAAGAACGGAATATATATGTGTAAGAACTGAATATGTACGTGTAAGAACGGAATATATATGTGTAAGAACTGAACATATATGTGTAAGAAATGAATATAAATGCGTAAGAACTGAATATATAATTGTAAGAACTGAATTTATATGTGTAAGAACAGAATATATATGCGTAAGAACTGAATATATATGCGTAAGAACTGAATATATATGCGTAAGAACTGAATATATATTCGTGAGAACGGAATATATATGTGTAAGAACGGAATCTATATGTGTAAGAACGAAATATGTACGTGTAAGAACGGAATATATATTTGTAAGAACAGAATACATATGTGTAAGAAGTGAATATCTATTTGTAAGAAGTGAATATATATGTGTAAGAACGGAATATATATGTGTAAGAACGGAATAAATATGTGTAAGAACGGAATATATGTGTGTAAGAACTGAATATATAATTGTAAGAACTGAATATATATGCGTAATGACTGAATATATATCTGTAAGAACTGAATATATATGTTTAAGACCTGAATATATATGCGTAAGAACTGAATATATATGCGTAAGAACTGAAGCTATATACGTAAGAAGTGAATATATGTGTAAGAACGGAATATATATGTGTAATAACGGAATATATATGTGTAAGAACGGAATAAATATGTGTAATAACGGAATATATATGTGTAAGAACTGAATATATAATTGTAAGAACGGAATATATATGTGTAAGAACGGAATATATATGTGTAAGAACTGAACATATATGTGTAAGGAATGAATATATATGCGTAAGAACTGAATATATATGGGTAAGAACTGAATATATATCTGTAAGAACTGAATATGTATGTGTAAGAATGGAATATATATGTGTAAGTAGTGAATATATATGTGAAAGAACTGAATATGTATGTGTAAGAACGGAATATATATGTGTAAGAACGGAATAAATATGTGTAAAAAAGGAATATATATGTGTAAGAACGGAATATATATGTGTAAGAAATGAATATATATGCGTAAGAACTGAATATATATGCGTAAAACTGAATATATATGCGTTAGAACTGAACATATATGTATAAGAAATAAATATATATGCGTAAGAACTGAATATATATGCGTAAGAACTGAATATATATGTGTAAGAACGGAATATATATGCCTAAGAACTGACTATATATGTGTAAGAACGGAGTATATATGTGTAAGAACGGAATATACACGTGTAATAACGGAATATATATGTGTTAGGACGGAATATATATGTGTAAGAACTGAATATACATGTGTAAGAACTGAATATTTATATTTGCAAGAAACTGAATATATAAGTGAAAGAACTGAATATATATGCGTAAGAACAGAATATATATGCGTAAGAACGGAATATATATGCGTAAGAACGGAATATATATGTGTAAGAACGGATTATTTACGTGTAAGAACGGAATATATATGTGTAAGAACGGAATATATATGTGTCTATATGTGTAAGAACTGAATATATATGTGTAAGAAGTGAATATATATGTGTAAGAAGTGAATATATATGTGTAAGAACTGAATATATATGTGTAAGAACTGAATATATATGTGTAAGAACGGAATATATATGTGTAAGAACGGAATATGTACGTGTAAGAACGGAATATATATGTGTAATAACTGAACATGTATGTGTAAGAACTGAATATATCTGCGTAAGAACTGAATATATATGCGTAAGAACTGAATATATATTTGTAAGAACTGAATATATATGTGTAAGAACTGAATATATATGCGTAAGAACTGAATATATTGTCGTAAGAACGGAATATATATGTGTAAGAACGGAATATATATGTGTAAGAACGGAATATGTACGTGTAAGAACGGAATATATATTTGTAAGAACGGAATATATATGTGTAAGAAGTGAATATATATGTGTAAGAACTGAATATATATGTGTGAGAACGGAATATATAAGTGTAAGAACGGAATAAATATGTGTAAGAACGGAATATATATGTGTAAGAAATAAATATATAAGTGTAAGAACTGAATATATATGTGTAAGAACTGAATATATATGTATAAGAACTGAATATATATGCGTAAGAACTGAATATATATGCGTAAGAACTGAATATATATGCGTAAGAACTGAAGATATATACGTAAGAAGTGAATATATGTGTAAGAAAGGAATATATATGTGTAATAACGGAATATATATGTGTAAGAACGGAATAAATATGTGTAATAACGGAATATATATGTGTAAGATCTGAATATATAATTGTAAGAACGGAATATATATGTGTGAGAACGGAATATATATGTGTAAGAACTGAACATATATGTGTAAGGAATGAATATATATGCGTAAGAACTGAATATATATGCGTAAGAACTGAATATATATGGGTAAGAACTGAATATATATCTGTAAGAACTGAATATATATGTGTAAGAATGGAATATATAAGTGTAAGTAGTGAATATATATGTGAAAGAACTGAATATGTATGTGTAAGAACGGAATATATATGTGTAAGAACGGAATAAATATGTGTAAGAAAGGAATATATATGTGTAAGAACTGAATATGTATGTGTAAGAACTGAATATATATGCGTAAGAACTCAATATATATGCGTAAAACTGAATATATATGCGTTAGAACTAAACATATAAGTATAAGAAATAAATATATATGCGTAAGAACTGAATATATATGCATAAGAACTGAATATATATGTGTAAAAACGGAATATATATGCCTAAGAACTGACTATATCTGTGTAAGAACGTAGTATATATGTGTAAGAACGGAATATACACGTGTAATAACGGAATATATATGTGTTAGGACGGAATATATATGTGTAAGAACTGAATATACATGTGTAAGAACTGAATATATATTTGTAAGAAACTGAATATATAAGTGTAAGAACTGAATATATATGCGTAAGAACTGAATATATATGCGTAAGAACGGAATATATATGCGTAAGAACGGAATATATATGTGTAAGAACAGATTATTTACGTGTAAGAACGGAATATATATGTGTAAGAACGGAATATATATGTGTCTATGAATATATAAGTGTAAGAACTGAATATATATGCGTAAGAACTGAATATATATGCGTAAGAACGGAATATATATGCGTAAGAACGGAATATATATGTGTAAGAACGGATTATTTACGTGTAAGAACGGAATATATATGTGTAAGAACGTAATATATATGTGTCTATATGTGTAAGAAGTGAATATATATGTGTAAGAACTGAATATATATGAGTAAGAACGGAATATATATGTGTAAGAACGGAATATATATGTGTAAGAACGGAATATGTACGTGTAAGAACGGAATATATATGTGTAATAACTGAACATATATGTGTAAGAACTGAATATATCTGAGTAAAAACTGAATATATATGCGTAAGAACTGAATATATATCTGTAAGAACTGAATATATATGTGTAAGAACTGAATATATATGCGTAAGAACTGAATATATATTCGAAAGAACGGAATATATATGTGTAAGAACGGAATATATATGTGTAAGAACGAAATATGTACGTGTAAGAACGGAATATATATTTGTAAGAACGGAATATATATGTGTAAGAAGTGAATATATATGTGTAAGAACTGAATATATATGTGTAAGAACGGAATATATAAGTGTAAGAACGGAATAAATATGTGTTAGAACGGAATATATATGTGTAAGAAATGAATATATAATTGTAAGAACTGAATATATATGTGTAAGAACTGAATATATATGTATAAGAACTGAATATATATGCGTAAGAACGGAATATATATGCGTAAGAATGGAATATATATGTGTAAGAACGGATTATTTACGTGTAAGAACGGAATATATATGTGTAAGAACGGAATATATATGTGTCTATATGTGTAAGAAGTGAATATATATGTGTAAGAAGTGAATATATATGTGTAAGAAGTGAATATATATGTGTAAGAACTGAAAATACATGTGTAAGAACTGAATATATATTTGTATGAAACTGAATATATAAGTGAAAGAACTGAATATATATGCGTAAGAACAGAATATATATGCGTAAGAACGGAATATATATGCGTAAGAACGGAATATATATGTGTAAGAACGGATTATTTACGTGTAAGAACGGAATATATATGTGTAAGAACGGAATATATATGTGTCTATATGTGTAAGAACTGAATATATATGTGTAAGAAGTGAATATATATGTGTAAGAAGTGAATATATATGTGTAAGAACTGAATATATATGTGTAAGAACGGAATATATATGTGTAAGAACGGAATATATATGTGTAAGAACGGATTATGTACGTGTAAGAACGGAATATATATGTGTAATAACTGAACATATATGTGTAAGAACTGAATATATCTGCGTAAGAACTGAATATATATGCGTAAGAACTGTATATATATCTGTAAGAACTGAATATATATGCGTAAAACTGAATATATATGCGTTAGAACTAAACATATATGTATAAGAAATAAATATATATGCGTAAGAACTGAATATATATGCGTAAGAACTGAATATATATGTGTAAGAACGGAATATATATGCCTAAGAACTGACTATATATGTGTAAGAACGTAGTATATATGTGTAAGAACGGAATATACACGTGTAATAACGGAATATATATGTGTTAGGACGGAATATATATGTGTAAGAACTGAATATACATGTGTAAGAACTGAATATATATTTGTAAGAAACTGAATATATAAGTGTAAGAACTGAATATATATGCGTTAGAACTGAATATATATGCGTAAGAACGGAATATATATGCGTAAGAACGGAATATATATGTGTAAGAACGGATTATTTACGTGTAAGAACGGAATATATATGTGTAAGAAGTGAATATATATGTGTAAGAACTGAATATATATGTGTAAGAACGGAATATATAAGTGTAAGAACGGAATAAATATGTGTAAGAACGGAATATATATGTGTAAGAAATGAATATATAAGTGTAAGAACTGAATATATATGTGTAAGAACTGAATATATATGTATAAGAACTGAATATATATGCGTAAGAACTGAATATATATGCGTAAGAACTGAATATATATGCGTAAGAACTGAATATATATTCGTAAGAACGGAATATATATGTGTAAGAACGGAATATATATGTGTAAGAACGGAATATGTACGTGTAAGAACAGAATATATATTTGTAAGAACGGAATATATATGTGTAAGAAGTGAATATATATGTGTAAGAACTGAATATATATGTGTAAGAACGGAATATATAAGTGTAAGAACGGAATAAATATGTGTAAGAACGGAATATATATGTGTAAGAAATGAATATATAAGTGTAAGAACTGAATATATATGTGTAAGAACTGAATATATATGTATAAGAACTGAATATATATGCGTAAGAACTGAATATATATGCGTAAGAACTGAATATATATGCGTAAGAACTGAAGATACATACGTAAGAAGTGAATATATGTGTAAGAACGGAATATATATGTGTAATAACGGAATATATATGTGTAAGAACGGAATAAATATGTGTAATAACGGAATATATATGTGTAAGAACTGAATATATAATTGTAAGAACGGAATATATATGTGTAAGAACGGAATATATATGTGTAAGAACTGAACATATATGTGTAAGGAATGAATATATATGCGTAAGAACTGAATATATATGCGTAAGAACTGAATATATATGGGTAAGAACTGAATATATATCTGTAAGAACTGAATATATATGTGTAAGAATGGAATATATATGTGTAAGTAGTGAATATATATGTGAAAGAACTGAATATGTATGTGTAAGAACGGAATATATATGTGTAAGAACGGAATAAATATGTGTAAGAAAGGAATATATATGTGTAAGAACTGAATATGTATGTGTAAGAACTGAATATATATGCGTAAGAACTGAATATATATGCGTAAAACTGAATATATATGCGTTAGAACTAAACATATATGTATAAGAAATAAATATATATGCGTAAGAACTGAATATATATGCGTAAGAACTGAATATATATGTGTAAGAACGGAATATATATGCCTAAGAACTGACTATATATGTGTAAGAACGTAGTATATATGTGTAAGAACGGAATATACACGTGTAATAACGGAATATATATGTGTTAGGACGGAATATATATGTGTAAGAACTGAATAAACATGTGTAAGAACTGAATATATATTTGTAAGAAACTGAATATATAAGTGTAAGAACTGAATATATATGCGTAAGAACTGAATATATATGCGTAAGAACGGAATATATATGCGTAAGAACGGAATATATATGTGTAAGAACGGATTATTTACGTGTAAGAACGGAATATATATGTGTAAGAACGTAATATATATGTGTCTATATGTGTAAGAAGTGAATATATATGTGTAAGAAGTGAATATATATGTGTAAGAAGTGAATATATATGTGTAAGAACTGAATATATATGAGTAAGAACGGAATATATATGTGTAAGAACGGAATATATATGTGTAAGAACGGAATATGTACGTGTAAGAACGGAATATATATGTGTAATAACTGAACATATATGTGTAAGAACTGAATATATCTGAGTAAAAACTGAATATATATGCGTAAGAACTGAATATATATCTGTAAGAACTGAATATATATGTGTAAGAACTGAATATATATGCGTAAGAACTGAATATATATTCGAAAGAACGGAATATATATGTGTAAGAACGGAATATATATGTGTAAGAACGGAATATGTACGTGTAAGAACGGAATATATATTTGTAAGAACGGAATATATATGTGTAAGAAGTGAATATATATGTGTAAGAACTGAATATATATGTGTAAAAACTGAATATATATGTATAAGAACTGAATATATATGAGTAAGAACTGAATATATATGCGTAAGAACTGAATATATATGTGTAAGAATGGAATATATACGTGTTAAGATCTGAATATATATGTGTAAGAACGGAATATATATGTGTAAGAAGTGAATATATATGTGTAAGAACTGAATATATATGTGTAAGAACGGAATATATAAGTGTAAGAACGGAATAAATATGTGTTAGAACGGAATATATATGTGTAAGAAATGAATATATAATTGTAAGAACTGAATATATATGTGTAAGAACTGAATATATATGTATAAGAACTGAATATATATGCGTAAGAACGGAATATATATGCGTAAGAACAGAATATATATGTGTAAGAACGGATTATTTACGTGTAAGAACGGAATATATATGTGTAAGAACGGAATATATATGTGTCTATATGTGTAAGAAGTGAATATATATGTGTAAGAAGTGAATATATATGTGTAAGAAGTGAATATATATGTGTAAGAACTGAATATACATGTGTAAGAACTGAATATATATTTGTATGAAACTGAATATATAAGTGAAAGAACTGAATATATATGCGTAAGAACAGAATATATATGCGTAAGAACGGAATATATATGCGTAAGAACGGAATATATATGTGTAAGAACGGATTATTTACGTGTAAGAACGGAATATATATGTGTAAGAACGGAATATATATGTGTCTATATGTGTAAGAACTGAATATATATGTGTAAGAAGTGAATATATATGTGTAAAAAGTGAATATATATGTGTAAGAACTGAATATATATGTGTAAGAACGGAATATATATGTGTAAGAACGGAATATATATGTGTAAGAACGGAATATGTACGTGTAAGAACGGAATATATATGTGTAATAACTGAACATATATGTGTAAGAACTGAATATATCTGCTTAAGAACTGAATATATATGCGTAAGAACTGTATATATATCTGTAAGAACTGAATATATATGTGTAAGAACTGAATATATATGCGTAAGAACTGAATATATATTCGTAAGAACGGAATATATATGTGTAAGAACGGAATATATATGTGTAAGAACGGAAAATGTACGTGTAAGAACGGAATATATATTTGTAAGAACGGAATATATATGTGTAAGAAGTGAATATATATGTGTAAGAACTGAATATATATGTGTAAGAACGGAATATATAAGTGTAATAACGGAATAAATATGTGTAAGAACGGAATATATATGTGTAAGAAATGAATATATAAGTGTAAGAACTGAATATATATGTGTAAGAACTGAATATATATGTATAAGAACTGAATATATATGCGTAAGAACTGAATATATATGCGTAAGAACTGAATATATATGCGTAAGAACTGAAGATACATACCTAAGAAGTGAATATATGTGTAAGAACGGAATATATATGTGTAATAACGGAATATATATGTGTAAGAACGGAATAAATATGTGTAATAACGGAATATATATGTGTAAGAACTGAATATATAATTGTAAGAACGGAATATATATGTGTAAGAACGGAATATATATGTGTAAGAACTGAACATATATGTGTAAGGAATGAATATATATGCGTAAGAACTGAATATATATGCGTAAGAACTGAATATATATGGGTAAGAACTGAATATATATCTGTAAGAACTGAATATATATGTGTAAGAATGGAATATATATGTGTAAGTAGTGAATATATATGTGAAAGAACTGAATATGTATGTGTAAGAACGGAATATATATGTGTAAGAACGGAATAAATATGTGTAAGAAAGGAATATATATGTGTTAGAACTGAATATGTATGTGTAAGAACTGAATATATATGCGTAAGAACTGAATATATATGCGTAAAACTGAATATATATGCGTTAGAACTAAACATATATGTATAAGAAATAAATATATATGCGTAAGAACTGAATATATATGCGTAAGAACTGAATATATATGTGTAAGAACGGAATATATATGTATAAGAACTGAATATATATGCGTAAGAACGGAATATATATGCGTAAGAACAGAATATATATGTGTAAGAACGGATTATTTACGTGTAAGAACGGAATATATATGTGTAAGAACGGAATATATATGTGTCTATATGTGTAAGAAGTGAATATATATGTGTAAGAAGTGAATATATATGTGTAAGAAGTGAATATATATGTGTAAGAACTGAATATACATGTGTAAGAACTGAATATATATTTGTATGAAACTGAATATATAAGTGAAAGAACTGAATATATATGCGTAAGAACAGAATATATATGCGTAAGAACGAAATATATATGCGTAAGAACGGAATATATATGTGTAAGAACGGATTATTTACGTGTAAGAACGGAATATATATGTGTAAGAACGGAATATATATGTGTCTATATGTGTAAGAACTGAATATATATGTGTAAGAAGTGAATATATATGTGTAAGAAGTGAATATATATGTGTAAGAACTGAATATATATGTGTAAGAACGGAATATATATGTGTAAGAACGGAATATATATGTGTAAGAACGGAATATGTACGTGTAAGAACGGAATATATATGTGTAATAACTGAACATATATGTGTAAGAACTGAATATATCTGCTTAAGAACTGAATATATATGCGTAAGAACTGTATATATATCTGTAAGAACTGAATATATATGTGTAAGAACTGAATATATATGTGTAAGAACTGAATATATATTCGTAAGAACGGAATATATATGTGTAAGAACGGAATATATATGTGTAAGAACGGAATATGTACGTGTAAGAACGGAATATATATTTGTAAGAACGGAATATATATGTGTAAGAAGTGAATATATATGTGTAAGAACTGAATATATATGTGTAAGAACGGAATATATAAGTGTAAGAACGGAATAAATATGTGTAAGAACGGAATATATATGTGTAAGAAATGAATATATAAGTGTAAGAACTGAATATATATGTGTAAGAACTGAATATATATGTATAAGAACTGAATATATATGCGTAAGAACTGAATATATATGCGTAAGAACTGAATATATATGCGTAAGAACTGAAGATACATACGTAAGAATGAATATATGTGTAAGAACGGAATATATATGTGTAATAACGGAATATATATGTGTAAGAACGGAATAAATATGTGTAATAACGGAATATATATGTGTAAGAACTGAATATATAATTGTAAGAACGGAATATATATGTGTAAAGAACGGAATATATATGTGTAAGAACTGAACATATATGTGTAAGGAATGAATATATATGCGTAAGAACTGAATATATATGCGTAAGAACTGAATATATATGGGTAAGAACTGAATATATATCTGTAAGAACTGAATATATATGTGTAAGAATGGAATATATATGTGTAAGTAGTGAATATATATGTGAAAGAACTGAATATGTATGTGTAAGAACGGAATATATATGTGTAAGAACGGAATAAATATGTGTAAGAAAGGAATATATAGGTGTAAGAACTGAATATGTATGTGTAAGAACTGAATATATATGCGTAAGAACTGAATATATATGCGTAAAACTGAATATATATGCGTTAGAACGAAACATATATGTATAAGAAATAAATATATATGCGTAAGAACTGAATATATATGCGTAAGAACTGAATATATATGTGTAAGAACGGAATATATATGCCTAAGAACTGACTATATATGTGTAAGAACGTAGTATATATGTGTAAGAACGGAATATACACGTGTAATAACGGAATATATATGTGTTAGGACGGAATATATATGTGTAAGAACTGAATATACATGTGTAAGAACTGAATATATATTTGTAAGAAACTGAATATATAAGTGTAAGAACTGAATATATATGCGTAAGAACTGAATATATATGCGTAAGAACGGAATATATATGCGTAAGAACGGAATATATATGTGTAAGAACGGATTATTTACGTGTAAGAACGGAATATATATGTGTAAGAACGTAATATATATGTGTCTATATGTTTAAGAAGTGAATATATGTGTGTAAGAAGTGAATATATATGTGTAAGAAGTGAATATATATGTGTAAGAACTGAATATATATGAGTAAGAACGGAATATATATGTGTAAGAACGGAATATATATGTGTAAGAACGGAATATGTACGTGTAAGAACGGAATATATATGTGTAATAACTGAACATATATGTGTAAGAACTGAATATATCTGAGTAAAAACTGAATATATATGCGTAAGAACTGAATATATATCTGTAAGAACTGAATATATATGTGTAAGAACTGAATATATATGCGTAAGAACTGAATATATATTCGAAAGAACGGAATATATATGTGTAAGAACGGAATATATATGTGTAAGAACGGAATATGTACGTGTAAGAACGGAATATATATTTGTAAGAACGGAATATATATGTGTAAGAAGTGAATATATATGTGTAAGAACTGAATATATATGTGTAAGAACGGAATATATAAGTGTAAGAACGGAATAAATATGTGTTAGAACGGAATATATATGTGTAAGAAATGAATATATAATTGTAAGAACTGAATATATATGTGTAAGAACTGAATATATATGTATAAGAACTGAATATATATGCGTAAGAACTGAATATATATGCGTAAGAACTGAATATATATGTGTAAGAATGGAATATGTACGTGTAAGATCTGAATATATGTGTGTAAGAACGGAATATATATGTGTATATATGTGTAAGAACGGAATATATATGTGTAAGAACTGAATATATATGTGTAAGAAGTGAATATATATGTGTAAGAACAGAATATATAAGTGTAAGAACGGAATATATATGTGTAAGAACGGAATATATATGTGTAAGAACGGAATATGTACGTGTAAGAACGGAATATATACGTGTAAGAACTGAACATATATGTGTAAGAAATGAATATATATGCGTAATAACTGAATATATATGCGTAAGAACTGAATATATATGCATAAGAACTGAATATATATCTGTAAGAACTGAATATATGTGTATGAACTGAATATATATGCGTAAGAACTGAATATATATGCGTAAGAACGGAATATATATGAGTAAGAACGGAATATATATGTGTAAGAACGGAATATGTACGTGTAAGAACGGAATATATATGTGTAAGAACTTAATATATATGTGTAAGAACGGAATATATATGTGTAAGAACGGAATATATATGTGTAAGAAGTGAATATATATGTGTAAGAACTGAATATATATGTGTAAGAACTGAATATATATGTGTAAGAACGGAATATATATATATGTGTAAGAACGGAATATATATGTGTAAGAACGGAATATATATGTGTAAGAACTGAATATATATGTGTAAGAACGGAATATATATGTGTAAGAACTGAATATATATGTGTAAGAACTGAATATATATATGTAAGAACTGAATATATATGTGTAAGAACTGAATATATATGCGTAAGAACTGAATATACGTGCGTAAGAACTGAATATATATGCGTAAAGAACTGAATATATATGCGTAAGAACGGAATATATATGCGTAAGAACTGAATATATATGCGTAAGAAAGGAATATATATGCGTAAGAACTGAATATATATGCGTAAGAACGGAATATATATGTGTAAGAACGGAATTTATATGTGTAAGAACTGAATATATATGTGTAAGAACGGAATATATGTATAAGAATATATATGCTTAAGAACGGAATATATATTTGTAAGAACGGAATATATACGTGTAAGAACGGAATATATATGTGTAAGAACAGAATATATATGTGTACGAACGGAGAATATAAGTGTAAGAACTCAATATATATGCGTAAAACTGAATATATATGTGTAAGAACGGAATATATATGCGTAAGAACTGAATATATATGTGTAAGAACGGAATATATATGTGTAAGAACGGAATATATACTTGTAATAACGGAATATATATGTGTAAGAATGAAATATATATGTGTAAGAACTGAATATACATGTGTAAGAATTGAATATATATTTGTAAGAAACTGAATATATATGTGTAAGAACTGAATATATATGTGTAAGAACTGAATATATATGCGTAAGAACTGAATATATATGCGTAAGAATTGAATATATATGTGTAAGAACGGAATATGTACGTGTAAGAACGGAATATATATGTGTAAGAACGGAATATATATGTGTATATATGTGTAAGAACGGAATATATATGTGTAAGAACTGAATATATATGTGTAAGAAGTAAATATATATGTGTAAGAACTGAATATATATGTGTAAGAACGGAATATATATGTGTAAGAATGGAATATATATGTGTAAGAACGGAATATGTACGTGTAAGAACGGAATATATATGTGTAAGAACTGAACATATACGTGTAAGAAATGAATATATATGCGTAATAACTGAATATATATGCGTATGAACTGAATATATATGCGTAAGAACTGAATATATATCTGTAAGAACTGAATATATGTGTAAGAACTGAATATATATGCCTAAGAACTGAATATATATGCGTAAGAACGGAATATATATGAGTAAGAACGAAATATATATGTGTAAGAACGGAATAAGTATGTGTAAGAATGGAATATATATGTGTAAGAACTTAATATATATGTGTAAGAACGGAATATATATGCGTAAGAACGGAATATATGTGTAAGAACGGAATATATATGCGTAAGAACTAAATATATATGTGTAAGAACGGAATATATGTGCTTAAGAACTGAATATATATGTGTAAGAACGTAATATTTATGTGTAAGAACGGAATATATACGTGTAAGAACGGAATATATATGTGTAAGAAAGAATATATATGTGTAAGAACGGAATATATATGTGTAAGAACGGAATAAATATGTGTAAGAACGGAATATATATGTGTTAGAACTGAATATATAAGTGTAAGAACTGAATATATATGTGTAAGAACTGCATATATATGTGTAACAACTGAATATATATGCGTAAGAACTGAATAAATATGCGTAAGAACTGAATATATATGCGTAAGAACTGAATATATATGCGTAAGAACGGAATATATATGTGTCAGAACGGAAGATATTTGTGTAAGTACTGAATATATATGTGTAAGAACGGAATATATGTGTAAGAAAATATATGTATAAGAACGGAAATATATGCGTAAGAACTGAATATATATGTGTAAGAACTGAATATATATGTGTAAGAACTGAATATATATGCCTAAGAACTGAATATATATGCGTAAAACTGAATATATATGCGAAAGAACGGAATATATATGTGTAAGAACGGAATAACAATGTGTAAGAATGGAATATATATGTGTAAGAACTGAATATATATGTGTAAGAACTGAATATATATGTGTAAGAACTGAATATTTATTCGTAAGAACTGAATATATATGCGTAAGAACTGAATATATATGCGTAAGAACTGAATATATATGAGTAAGAACTGAAACTATATGCGTAAGAACGGAATATATATGCGTAAGAACGGAATATCTATGTGTAAGAACGGAATATATATGTGTAAGAACTGAGTATATATGTGTAAGAATGGAATATGTACGTGTAAGAACGGAATATATATGTGTAAAAACGGAATATATATGTGTAAGAACGGAATAAATATGTATAAGAACGGAATATATATGTGTAAGAACTGAATATATAAGTGTAAGAACTGAATATATATGTGTAAGAACTGAATATATATGTGTAAGAACTGAATATATATGCGTAAGAACTGAATAAATATGCGTAATACCTGAATATATATGCTTAAAACTGAATATATATGCGTAAGAGCAGAACATATATGTGTAAGAAATGAATATATATGCGTGAGAACGGAATATATATGTGTAAGAACGGAATATATATGCGTAAGAAATGAATATATATGTGTAAGAACAGAATATATATGTGTAAGAACGGAATATATATGTGTAAAAACTGAATATATATGCGTAAGAACTGAATATATATGCTTAAAACTGAATATATATGCGAAAGAACTGAATATATAGGCGTAAGAACGGAATATATGTGAAAGAACGGAATATATATTTGCAAGAACGGAATATATATGTGTAAGAACGGAATATATACGTGTAAGAACGGAATATATATGTGAAAAAACAGAATATATATGCGTTAGAACGGAATATATATGTGTAAGAACGGAATATATATGTGTAAGAACTGAACATATATGTGTAATGAATGAATGTATATGCGTAAGAACTGAATATATATGCGTAAGAACTGAATATATATGCGTAAGAACTGAATACATATCTGTAAGACCTGAATATATATATGTAAGAATGGAATATATATGTGTAAGAAGTGAATATATATGTGTAAGAACTGAATATGTATGTGTAAGAACTGAATATATATGTGTAAGAACGGAATATATATGTGTAAGAACTGAATATATATGTGTAAGAACTGAATATATATGTGTAAGAACTGAATATATATGCTTAAGAACTAAATATATATGCGTAAAACTGAATATATACGCGTTGAACTGAACATATATGTATAAGAAATGAATATATATGCGTAAGAACTGAATATATATGCGTAAGAACTGAATATATATGTGTAAGAACGGAATATATATGCGTAAGAACTGAATATATATGTGTAAGAACGGAATATATATGTGTAAGAACGGAATATATACGTTTAATAACGGAATATATATGTGTAAGAACGGAATATATATGTGTAAGAACTGAATATACATGTGTAAGAATTGAATATATATTTGTAAGAAACTGAATATATATGTGTAAGAACTGAATTATATGTGTAAGAACTGAATATATATGCGTAAGAACTGAATATATATGCGTAAGAATTGAATATATATGTGTAAGAACGGAATATGTACGTGTAAGAACGGAATATATATGTGTAAAAACGGAATATATATGTGTATATATGTGTAAGAACGGAATATATATGTGTAAGAACTGAATATATATGTGTAAGAAGTGAATATATATGTGTAAGAACTGAATATATATGTGTAAGAACGGAATATATATGTGTAAGAATGGAATATATATGTTTAAGAACGGAATATGTACGTGTAAGAACGGAATATATATGTGTAAGAACTGAACATATACGTGTAAGAAATGAATATATATGCGTAATAACTGAATATATATGCGTAAAAACTGAATATATATGCGTAAGAAATGAATATATATCTGTAAGAACTGAATATATGTGTAAGAACTGAATATATATGCCTAAGAACTGAATATATATGCGTAAGAACGGAATATATATGAGTAAGAACGGAATATATATGTGTAAGAACGGAATAAGTATGTGTAAGAATGGAATATATATGTCTAAGAACTTAATATATATGTGTAAGAACGGAATATATATGCGTAAGAACGGAATATATGTGTAAGAACGGAATATATATGCGTAAGAACTAAATATATATGTGTAAAAACGGAATATATGTGCGTAAGAACTTAATATATATGTGTAAGAACGGAATATTTATGTGTAAGAACGGAATATATACGTGTAAGAACGGAATATATATGTGTAAGAACAGAATATATATGTGTAAGAACGGAATATATATGTGTAAGAACGGAATAAATATGTGTAAGAACGGAATATATATGTGTTAGAACTGAATATATAAGTGTAAGAACTGAATATATATGTGTAAGAACTGAATATATATGTGTAACAACTGAATATATATGCGTAAGAAGTGAATAAATATGTGTAAGAACTGAATATGTATGTGTAAGAACGGAATATATATGTGTAAGAACGTAATATATATGTGTAAGAACTGAATATATATGTGTAAGAACGGAATATATATGTGTAAGAACGGAATATATACGTGTAATAACGGAATATATATGTGTAAGAACGGAATATATATGTGTAAGAACTGAATATACATGTGTAAGAATTGAATATATATTTGTAAGAAACTGAATATATATGTGTAAGAACTGAATATATATGTGTAAGAACTGAATATATATTCGTAAGAACTGAATATATATGCGTAAGAATTGAATATATATGTGTAAGAACGGAATATGTACGTGTAAGAACGGAATATATATGTGTAAGAACGGAATATATATATGTATATATGTGTAAGAACGGAATATATATGTGTAAGAACTGAATATATATGTGTAAGAAGTGAATATATATGTGTAAGAACTGAATATAGATGTGTAAGAACGGAATATATATGTGTAAGAATGGAATATATATGTGTAAGAACGGAATATGTACGTGTAAGAACGAAATATATATGTGTAAGAACTGAACATATACGTGTAAGAAATGAATATATATGCGTTATAACTGAATATATATGCGTAAGAACTGAATATATATGCGTAAGAACTGAATATATATCTGTAAGAACTGAATGTATGTGTAAGAACTGAATATATATGCCTAAGAACTGAATATATATGCGTAAGAACGGAATATATATGAGTAAGAACGGAATAAGTATGTGTAAGAATGGAATATATATGTGTAAGAACTTAATATATATGTGTAAGAACGGAATATATATGCGTAAGAACGGAATATATGTGTAAGAACGGAATATATATGCGTAAGAACTAAATATATATGTGTAAGAACGGAATATATGTGCGTAATAACTGAATATATATGTGTAAGAACGGAATATTTATGTGTAAGAACGGAATATATACGTGTAAGAACGGAATATATATGTGTAAGAACAGAATATATATGTGTAAGAACGGAATATATATGTGTAAGAACTGAATATATATGTTCAAGAACTGAATATATATGTGTAAGAACTGAATATATATTTGTAAGAGACTGAATGTATATGTGTAAGAACTGAATATATATGCGTAAGAACTGAATATATATGCGTAAGAACGGAATATATATGTGTAAGAACGGAATATATATGTGTAAGAACGGAATATCTACGTGTAAGAACGGAATATATATGTGTAAGAACCGAATATTAATGTGTATATATGTGCAAGAACGGTATTTATATGTGTAATAACTGAATATATATGTGTAAGAAGTGAATATATATGTTGTAAGAACTGAATATATATGTGTAAGAACGGAATATATATGTGTAAGAACGGAATATATATGTGTAAGAACGGAATATATACGTGTAAGAACGGAATATATATGTGTAAGAACTGAACATATATGAGTAAGAAATGAATATATATGCGTAAGAACTGAATATATATGCGTAAGAACTGAATATATGTCTGTAAGAACTGAAAATATATGTGTAAGTACTGAATATATATGCGTAAGAACTGAATATATATTCGTAAGAACGGAATATATATGTATAAGAACGGAATATATATGTGTAAGAACGGAATATGTACGTGTAAGAACGGAATATATATGTGTAAGAAGTGAATATATATGTGTTAGAACTGAATATATATGTGTAAGAACGGAATATATATGTGTAAGAACGGAATAAATATGTGTAAGAACGGAATATATATGAGTAAGAACTGAATATATAAGTGAAAGAACTGAATATATATGTGTAAGAACTGAATATATATGTGTAAGAACTGAATATATATGCGTAAGAACTGAATATATATGCGTAAGAACGGAATATATATGTGCAAGAACGGAATATATATGTGTAAGAAAGGAATATGTACGTGTAAGAACGGAATATATATGTGTAAGAACGGAATATATATGTGTATATATGTGTAAGAACTGAATATATATGTGTAAGAACTGAATATATATGTGTAAGAAGTGAATATATATGTGTAAGAACGGAATATATATGTGTAAGAACGTAATATATATGTGTATGAACGGAATATATATGTGTATGAACGGAATATATATGCGTAAGAACTGAATATATATGTGTTAGAACGGAATATATATGTGTAAGAACGGAATATGTACGTGGAAGAACGGAAAATATATTTGTAAGAACGAAATTTATATGTGTAAGAAGTGAACATATATGTGTAAGAACTGAATATATATGCTTAAGAACGGAATATATATTCCTAAGAACTGAAAATATATGCGTAAGAACGGAATATATATGTGTAAGAACGGAATATATATGTGTAAGAACGGAATAAGTATGTGTAAGAATGGAATATATATGTGTAAGAACTTAATATATATGTGTAAGAACGGAATATATATGTGTAAGAACGGAATATGTACGTGTAAGAACGGAATATATATGTGTAAGAACTGAATATATATGTGTAAGAACTGACATATATGTGTAAGAAATGAATATATATGCGTAAGAACTGAATATATATGCGTAAGAACTGAATATATATCTGTAAGAACAGAATATATATATGTAAAGAACGGAATATATATGTGTAAGAACTGAATATATATGTGTAAGAACTGAACATATATGTGTAAGAAATGAATATATATGCGTAAGAACTGAATATGTAAGCGTAAGAACTGAATATATATGCGTAAGAACTGAATATATCTGTAAGAACTGAATATATATGTGTAAGAACGGAATATATATTTGTAAGAACTGAATATATATGTGTAAGAACTGAACATATATGTGTAAGAAATGAATATATATGCGTAAGAACTGAATATATATGCGTAAGAACTGAATATATATGCGTAAGAACTGAATATATATCTGTAAGAACTGAATATATATGTGTAAGAACGGAATATATATGTGTAAGAACTGAATATATATGTGTAAGAACTGAATATATATGTGTAAGAACGTAATATATATGAGTAAGAACGGAATAAATATGTGTAAGAACGGAATATATATGTGTAAGAACTGAATATATTTGTGTAAGAACTGAATATATATGCGTAAGAACTGAATATATATGCGTAAGAACGGAATATATATGTGTAAGAACGGAATATATGTGCGTAAGAACTGAATATATATGTGTAAGAACGGAATATTTATGTGTAAGAACGGAATATATACGTGTAAGAACGGAATATATATTTGTAAGAACGGAATATATATGTGTAAGAACGGAATATATATATGTGTAAGAACTGAATATATATGTTCAAGAACTGAATATATATGTGTAAGAACTGAATATATATTTGTAAGAGACTGAATATATATGTGTAAGAACTGAATATATATGCGTAAGAACGGAATATATATGTGTAAGAACAGAATATATATGTGTAAGAACTGAATATATATGTGTAAGAACTGAATATATATGTGTAAGAAATGAATATATATTTGTAAGAAACTGAATATATATCTGTAAAAACTGAATATATATGCGTAAGAACTGAATATATATGCTTAAGAACGGAATATATATGTGTAAGAACGGAATATATATGTGTAAGAACGGAATATGTATGTGTAAGAACTGAATATAGATGTGTAAGAACGGAATATATATGTGTATATATGTGTAAGAACGGAATACATATGTGTAAGAACTGAATATATATCTGTGTAAGAAGTGAATATATATGTGTAAGAACTGAATATATATGTGTAAGAACGTAATATATATGTGTAAGAACGGAATATATATGTGTAAGAACGGAATATATATGCGTAAGAACTGAATATATATGTGTAAGAACGGAATATATATGTGTAAGAACGGAATATGTACGTGTAAGAATGGAATATATATGTGTAAGAACGGAATAAATATGTGTAAGAATGGAATATATATGTGTAAGAACTTAATATATATGTGTAAGAACGGAATATATATGTGTAAGAACGGAATATGTACGTGTAAGAACGGAATATATATGTGTAAGAACTGAATATATATGTGTAAGAACTGAACATATATGTATAAGAAATGAATATATATTTGTAAGAAACTGAATATATATCTGTAAAAACTGAATATATATGCGTAAGAACTGAATATATATGCTTAAGAACGGAATATATATGTGTAAGAACGGAATATATATGTGTAAGAACGGAATATGTATGTGTAAGAACTGAATATAGATGTGTAAGAACGGAATATATATGTGTATATATGTGTAAGAACGGAATACATATGTGTAAGAACTGAATATATATGTGTAAGAAGTGAATATATATGTGTAAGAACTGAATATATATGTGTAAGAACGTAATATATATGTGTAAGAACGGAATATATATGTGTAAGAACGGAATATATATGCGTAAGAACTGAATATATATGTGTAAGAACGGAATATATATGTGTAAGAACGGAATATGTACGTGTAAGAATGGAATATATATGTGTAAGAACGGAATAAATATGTGTAAGAATGGAATATATATGTGTAAGAACTTAATATATATGTGTAAGAACGGAATATATATGTGTAAGAACGGAATATGTACGTGTAAGAACGGAATATATATGTGTAAGAACTGAATATATATGTGTAAGAACTGAACATATATGTATAAGAAATGAATAATATGCATAAGAACTGAATATATATGCGTAAGAACTGAATATATATGCGTAAGAACTGAATATATATCTGTAAGAACTGAATATATATGTGTAAGAACGGAATATATATGTGTAAGAACTGAATATATATGTGTAAGAACTGAACATATATGTGTAAGAAATGAATATATATGCGTAAGAACTGAATATATATGCGTAAGAACTGAATATATATGCGTAAGAACTGAATATATATCTGTAAGAACTGAATATATATGTGTAAGAACGGAATATATATGTTTAAGAACTGAATATATATGTGTAAGAACGGAATATATATGAGTAAGAACGGATTAAATATTTGTAAGAACGGAATATATATGTGTAAGAACGGAATATATGTGCGTAAGAACTGAATATATATGTGTAAGAACGGAATATTTATGTGTAAGAACGGAATATATACGTGTAAGAACGGAATATATATGTGTAAGAACGGAATATATATGTGTAAGAACTGAATATATATGTTCAAGAACTGAATATATATGTGTAAGAACTGAATATATATTTGTAACAGACTGAATATATATGTGTAAGAACTGAATATATATGCGTAAGAACTGAATATATATGCGTAAGAACGGAATATATATGTGTAAGAACGGAATATATATGTGTAAGAACGGAATATCTACGTGTAAGAACGGAATATATATGTGTAAGAACGGAATATATATGTGTATATATGTGTCAGAACGGAATATATATGTGTAAGAACGGAATATATATGTGTAAGAACGGAATATATACGTGTAAGAACGGAATATATATGTGTAAGAAGTGAATATATATGTGTAAGAACTGAATATATATGTGTAAGAACGGAATATATATGTGTAAGATCGGAATATGTGTATGAACGGAATATATATGCGTAAGAACTGAATATATATGTGTAAGAACGGAATATATATGTGTAAGAACGGAATATGTACGTGTAAGCACGGAATATATATTTGTAAGAACGGAATATATATGTGTAAGAAGTGAACATATATGTGTAAGAACTGAATATATATGCTAAAGAACGGAATATATATGCCTAAGAACTGAAAATATATGCGCAAGAACGGAATATATATGTGTAAGAACGGAATATATATGTGTAAGAACGGAATAAGTATGTGTAAGAATGGAATATATATGTGTAAGAACTTCATATATATGTGTAAGAACGGAATATATATGTGTGAAAACGGAATATGTACGTGTAAGAACGGAATATATATGTGTAAGAACTGAATATATATGTGTAAGAACTGAACATATATGTGTCAGAAATGAATATATATGCGTAAGAACTGAATATATATGCGTAAGAACTGAATATATATGCGTAAGAACTGAATATATATCTGTAAGAACTGAATATATATGTGTAAGAACGGAATATATATGTGTAAGAACTGAATATATATGTGTAAGAACTGAACATATATGTGTAAGAAATGAATATATAAGCGTAAGAACTGAATATGTATGCGTAAGAACTGAATATATATGTGTAAGAAGTGAATATATATGTGTAAGAACTGAATATATATGTGTAAGAACGTAATATATATGTGTAAGTACGGAATATATATGTGTAAGAACGGAATATATATGCGTAAGAACTGAATATATATGTGTAAGAACGGAATATATATGTGTAAGAACGGAATATGTACGTGTAAGAACGGAATATATATTTGTAAGTACGGAATATATATGTGTAAGAAGTGAATATATATATGTAAGAACTGAATATATATGCGTAAGAATGGAATATATATGCCTAAGAACTGAATATATATGCGTAAGAACGGAATATATATGTGTGAGAACGGAATATATATGTGTAAGAACGGAATAAATATGTGTAAGAATGGAATATATATGTGTAAGAACTTAATATATATGTGTAAGAACGGAATATATATGTGTAAGAACGGATTATGTACGTGTAAGAACGGAATATATATGTGTAAGAACTGAATATATATGTATAAGAACTGAACATATATGTGTAAGAAATTAATAATATGCATAAGAACTGAATATATATGCGTAAGAACTGAATATATATGCGTAAGAACTGAATATATATCTGTAAGAACTGGATATATATGTGTAAGAACGGAATATATATGTGTAAGAACTGAATATATATGTGTAAGAACTGAACATATATGTGTAAGAAATGAATATATATGCATAAGAACTGAATATATATGCGTAAAAACTGAATATATATGCGTAAGAACTGAATATATATCTGTAAGAACTGAATATATATGTGTAAGAACGGAATATATATGTGTAAGAACTGAATATATATGTGTAAGAACGGAATATATATGTGTAAGAACGGAATAAATATTTGTAAGAACGGAATATATATGTGTAAGAACTGAATATATATGTGTAAGAACTGAATATATATGCGTAAGAACTGAATATATATGCGTAAGAACGGAATATATATGTGTAAGAACGGAATATATGTGCGTAAGAACTGAATATATATGTATAAGAACGGAATATTTAAGTGTAAGAACGGAGTATATACGTGTAAGAACGGAATATATATGTGTAATAACGGAATATATATGTGTAAGAACGGAATATATATGTGTAAGAACTGAATATATATGTTAAAGAACTGAATATATATGTGTAAGAACTGAATATATATTTGTAAGAGACTGAATATATATGTGTAAGAACTGATATATATGCGTAAGAACTGAATATATATGCGTAAGAACGGAATATATATGTGTAAGAACGGAATATATATGTGTAAGAACGGAATATCTACGTGTAAGAACGGAATATATATGTGTAAGAACGGAATATATATGTGTATATATGTGTAAGAACGGAATATATATGTGTAATAACTGAATATATATGTGAAAGAAGTGAATATATATGTGTAAGAACTGCATATATATGTGTAAGAACGGAATATATATGTGTATGGACGGAATATATATGCGTAAGAACTGAATATATATGTGTAAGAACGGAATATATATGTGGTAAGAACGGAATATGTACGTGTAAGCACGGAATATATATTTGTAAGAACGGAATATATATGTGTAAGAAGTGAACATATATGTGTAAGAACTGAATATATATGCTTAAGAACGGAATATATATGCCTAAGAACTGAAAATATATGCGTAAGAACGGAATATATATGTGTAAGAACGGAATATATATGTGTAAG